>VZSF01009338.1:421937-487440 GCA_013398295.1 Chionis minor
GAAGGGGTTCGGGGGGCTGTGGGCCTTTGGGGTGAGGGGAGCGTTGGGATGGGGGGGTCGGGGAGGTGAGGGGGGGCAGGCTCCAGGCTCTGGGAGTGGGAAGGATTGTCTTGGCTGGGGAGGGCTCACTGGGGGCCCTGTCCCCCTGCCCAGGCTGCGGGGGCACCAGGCAGGCATGGTGGGCTATGACCCCGAGGCCAAGAGCGTCTCCACGGCGGAAGCGGCGGCAGCAGGATCAGCATCTGGCTTGGTGACTCGGGTCCTTATCAGCCCCTTGGATGTCATCAAGATCCGCTTTCAGGTACCTTCCTCACGGCGTGCTCAGGCACAGTGGGTGAAAGAGCCTGTTAGAGAGCAAAGCTGGTCTTGTCCTGGATGAACAGGTCACTTGTGCAACCCGAGAGCGCTAAATCTGCTCGTCAGCACTCACCTACGTAACATGCAGGTTATGCAAGGTAGCGAGACTACCGTGTGTCCCAGCTTGACTTGTGTGTTTGAATGGGATCTTGTGTTTTTCATGGTTTGTTCTTTCTCTCTTTTTCTGAATAATCTCCGCTGTCTAAGGGAATTTTGCCATCATCCCTACTGATAACCTTTGTGTGGCATGCGCAGTTTTATTCTTTTAGAGCTCTATATAAATAGCATCCCGGTCGGTTCTAGACGTGATTCTGTGGGAAGGCAGAATGTCATCTCTTAGCATCGGCTGGCTGACAGGGTTGTGAATTCCTGAATTGGGCACTTGAACCTTGTTGAAATGCGGCTTGGAATTGAAAATATTTTCTCTATTCTCCTCCAGCTTCAGATCGAGCAGCTCTCCTCCAGAAACCCAGGGGCTAAGTATCATGGCATTTTGCAAGCTGTACAGCGCATCTTCCAGGAAGAGGGGCTGGGAGCCTTCTGGAAGGGCCATGTTCCCGCTCAGTTCCTTTCAGTTGGCTACGGAGCAGTTCAGGTAAGTGACCAGAAATCACCTGGGCCCAGCGTACATACAAAGGACTCTGCTTTGCTCCTCTTCAGACTGGCTGCATGGGCAGATGCAGAAAGGTCCAGGTTTAAACTGTACTGATGCGAGCCAGCTCCAGTTGCAAAACTGTGTAGTTGTAAAATGCTGATGTATAATTTTTAAGTTAATATTCCTGAGCTTGCTGAACGGCCTGCCCGGCCAGCCTGGAGTACCGCTAGAGCAAACGTGAGTCCTGCTTGTATCTGGTGTCATAGACAAGCCCTCTTAGTTCCTGACACTTGGCTTAGCTGCTCATGTTCCAAGTCTGTGTAGCTTTTTGCCTTGTTTCACACTGTCGCTGTAACAGCTTGTTAGTAAAAAAATCAACGAAGCTGATGATGGTGTTTTACACAGCCTTGTTATGCTTAATTTGTAAATATTAACAACACGTTTTACAAGCAGCGGTCGAAAGAATAAGGGTAAGCGTATCTAATATAGCAGATAGTCTTCAGGATACATAGAGCATTAAAATGGGTTTTTCACAATTCTAAGTGCAAGACTTAGCAGAAGCGTCAGAGATGAGATTATCCCAAGCATTCCCTGCGCTGCTCAGTGATTTTTACACATTATTTTTTGAGCATATGCTGCAACAGTTTGCAAGTTGGGAAGGACTTTTCAAGGACAGAGGGAATATGGTTAGAAGCGGTGGGTGGAGCTCTTTCAGAGAAATGAGGGAGGAGTGGGAGATCCCTGTCAGGGATCAGGATTGACTCCTTGACCTGGGTGTGTTTGTTTCTGTAAGTTCATGGCGTTTGAAAGCTTGACAAAACTGGTGCACAACGTCACCTCATACAATGCCCGCGATTCCTTTGTGCACTTCGTCTGCGGTGGACTGGCTGCCTGCACAGCCACGGTTGCGGTTCAACCTGTTGACACGCTCCGCACCCGCTTCGCTGCTCAGGGTGAGCCTAAGGTACGGTTGCGGATTTATGCTGGAATTATCATCCGTAGCAGTAGCTATATTTTGTGTGTGGCAGTTTGGAGGTTTGAAAAGCACATAACAGTCTGTGGGTTAGCTTAAAAGGAGCCGGTGCTGTTATTGGGCAGTGTTTGCGCTGTTGCCAAGTTATCCTCTGTGCTGTTGACACAGCTTTCTTAATTATGTTTTGCTGCTGCTGGTTGTGTTTGATTCCTGACAGGTGATCCAGAAAGGAGAAACTGTCCTTAACAGGATCGCTCAATTTTCATTTCGGCTGTTGGCTGTTTATATAATGCACCGCCCAGTCTGTCAAACATGGCGTGTTTGAAACTTTCCACTTGCACAGAGTCATGTTTACATAATGATGAGGGTGATACATTGAACCAGTCACTTTTCACCTGTGTTTCATGTTCTTATTCATGCAAGAATAGCTCTCTATGCTAATTAGGTCTGTAAGACCTAGACTTACATGGGTTTGTATCAGAGCCATTTCTGGGTTTTGACTGAGCCTGCAGTAGAATCGCAATATATATTATATTAATTCTGTTGCAGGAGCAAGCAGAGCTGTTCAGAGAAAAATAAATAATCCTGTCTGTGATGCAGGTGGTCTCAGGCCACAGCTCTCAGCTCTGTGCCGTGTTTCTTCCCCTCAGAAGCACAGCGTGGATGTGGGACACAGTGTCAGCCTAGGCCTTTCAGCGCAGAGCTGACGATCGTTCGTTCAGTTAGTCTCGTATAGCTCAGATTTTAGGTTTTAGGTTGTCAGCTTACTTATAAGAGGCACAAAGGCTTAGCTGAGAGTGCTGTATGAAGATGTGCAAAATCACTTTGTTAGTTGCTGTGTGCTGAAAATCAGTCAGTTGTATTTTGGGCAGTGGAAAACACCTGCCCTCGTTACTGGGAAATAATCTGACCTTTGGTTTGGTGTTTTTAGGCCTGTTTCACTAGAGAGTCAGCCTCTTCTTTATTGTCTAGGTCTATCGCAGCCTTCGCCAGGCGGTGGTGACCATGTACCAGACAGAGGGGCCTCGGACTTTCTATAGAGGTTTGACCCCCACAATCATTGCTATCTTTCCATATGCTGGTCTCCAGTTCTCCTTCTACAACATCCTGCAACAGTTTTCTGAATGGGCGATTCCAGCTGAAGGCAAGAAAGGAGGTAGGCACTTGGGACAGTGATGTCTGCGATCTGGAGAGAAAGAGTGGATAAACGTTAGTTTGGGAGGCTGACATAAGCTCAATTTTCTGTCCTGTCACCCTTTTTGATGCAACATCTGAAAAGTATCTCCATTTCCCATCTCTCATTCTTACCCCTTCACAGATAGTGCAAAAGTAAGTACAGTGAAGTTTACAATCAACTCCTGTTATGGAGTAACCATGATGGAAATGTGGATGGATGGGAAAGTGGAGTGTCACAGGCCGGGCTGCTCCTTCCTGAGCTGTGTCACATTACTGATACTGTGGGAAGAAGACAGTGCTGGCGTAATCTTTCTGTGTTTCGTTAGTGCTGTGGAGACAGGACTCTTGGATTTCCTCAGGAAATCTGCCTGCAGAATCCAGCACAGCTGTTACAGAGGAGGATTCATTTAGCCTAATTTAAAACTGCCAAACTCTTTATTTGATATTTTTATGCTGATTTGTAGCTCCGTTAGAAGAGAACCTCACCCTGATGAGGTTCACCTCATCACCTTGACAGTTCTAGATGCTAGTGCCTCCTTGAGAGAGACTGTATGGAGCATCAGCGTGTTTTTGTTCCTCAGTGGATTTTCTTCAGCAGAGGAACTAGACTTTTCAGTATCCTGCCTGCATAGTTACTTTTAGGTGGCACAGGCACATGGTGGCTTTGTGCTGGGAACTCATGTTTGTGAGGAAGAAGTCTAGTATCACAAAACTCATTTGCCGCAAAACTCTGAAATCATCAGGCAGTGTCAGGTTGTGACTTAGTCCAATTCGGAGTAAGTCAGTATGAACAATCAGGAATGCGAGATTTCCAGTGACGGGGCTTTTCCTTTGAGGGCATGAAATCTTTTCTATCCACTAGTGGCAGGTTTTCTGGTGACTGGGGTTTTTTTGTGCAATGCCACTTGGCAGAGCAAAAGCATAAATCAGTGTAATGAACCAAGAGGAGGTGTTTTGCTCTGGCTCCAGCGGACATTGTGAGCCTGATGCCAAAAATGCAGATTGAGGTTCTGTGGCCCAAACTGTGTAGAAGAGGTGAAGTAACTCCGAACAGCCTTTTTTGGCTTTCATGTGAAAAGTGATTTTAGCTTACCTCTCATGATCTTCAATCACAACTTTTTAACTTCCCCGCTATCCTCTCCCTTTTCTGCTTTTCAGGCAACGTTAAAAACCTTGTTTGTGGCAGCTGCGCTGGAATCATCAGCAAAACCCTCACTTACCCTTTTGACCTGTGCAAAAAACGACTGCAAGTGGGTGGCTTTGAGCATGCCCGGGCAGCCTTTGGGCAGGTGAGAAGTCTTGGAATTGACTGATTTTTGTAAATACGGATTTGCATCAAGACAATCCAGAGCCAGTCATCACCAGAACACAGTGATGATTCACCAGTGGTATCCGTTGTGTTTGTGTTCGGGTTGGGAGCTCCCAAGGGACTTCTGGGAGCTGAGCATTGGTGTCACTTAATAATGGGAATAGCTGCATGAGTATACTGGGTTTGCTTTACGACGTTGTCCAGCATACCTGTGCTTTGCCTTCTCGTCCATCAAGTTTGTTGTCTTGGAGCTGGGGATGAGTTAGGCAGGCAAAGGGGTTTCGATTTACTTTACTTTTCTAGTTGCAGCTTGGTGTTTCTGGTTCAGGACTAGATTAGTAGCAGAGGATGACACTGGCTTTATGGTGGGATCGCCTGGCTGTCACGATCCTTTTCTGTAATTAATATTTTGATACAAGGAATGGGCACCAAGTGTTCAATGTATCTGTTATGTACCAGAACATCCTGAAACGTGAAGCAAATTAAATACTTCCAGTGTTTTTTAGCATCATCCTTACCACCTCAAAATACACTGTGAGGCAAATACAGATCTTACAGGGATCTATCTCTTTTCTTTTTTTTTTCCTCCCATGAAATGTAGAAATTTTCTTTTTTTCCGTCAAGTTCCTTGGATCTGAGAAGCAAATCAGTTTGTACCTCAATAAACTCTGGGATAGGAATTTGAAGTCTTAACCCACTGCATTGGATGCTTTTCTTCTTCTAGTGAGGTACAGAATTTGTTTTTAATATTCATGTGTCACAAGATGTTAAACCCTCACCATGTGACACGATGACATGCAGATAGCTGACCTGGGGACTTCTGAGGGCTGTAGCTTTGTTTTCTTTCTGTCAGAAAACTGAAAAGTTGTCCCTCCTTAGAGAGTGAAGGGGATTGAAGACAGTATCAGCACCATCTGAAATAATTACTTGACAAACTTGTACCATAAACAATACGTGCTGTTATAGCATGAAGATTTTACAGCCATTCAATTAGAATGATCTGCATAAGCCATTGCTGATGCAAAATACGTACTTTTCCTCTGCCTCGCTCTACAAACTGACTCTCTGAAACTTTCAGTTGGTTGTAAGAAAGGCATCTCCAGGCTGCATATCTAGATTATGTTTCTGTGGTATAGTGTGGGGCTCTCTGTGTTCTTTTCCAGGTAAGCTGTCCTGGATTTTTCTTGTTTAACCTTTTTGTCATTTCTCTCCCAGGTACGGATGTATAGGGGCCTCCTGGACTGCATAAGGAAGATCACGCGAGAGGAGGGCCCGGGTGGATTCTTCAAGGGCCTTTCTCCCAGCTTGCTGAAGGCTGCGGTCTCTACCGGCCTTATCTTCTTTTGGTATGAGCTGTTCTGCAGCCTCCTGCATTCCCTGAAGAACACCGACAGCACTACGAGGAAGGAAGGCTGAAAGGGGCATGTATGTGGCTACCTGGTGTCCTCCTGGAGGGGGGAAAGCTCATGGCTTCACTCTGTCATGAGCATGTTGGAAATGTGGGAGCTGCCAGAGCTCCGCCAGCCTGCAGGAAGTCACCTCCTGGGACCAAGCGGAAGGAGAAGGCGACGGCGGTTCTGCTGAAGACGCTGAACTGCTTTGCTGGAAGCCGTTGGGCTGAGCACTTTTTTCTGCTGTCTCCTCTAGTGCCAGCACACATTTAGTGGGGGCAGCGAGGAACCAAGCAGACAACTACGTAGCAGGGGCTGTGCTCTGAGAAGGCACCCCATAAAGTGGGTAGATTCCTGTGCTTGCCCTGGATCACAGAGGGGATCCTGGCATAGCTAAGTGCTGCTTAACCAACACAACGTCACTTCCTATCACTGCATCCGCACAGCTTTATTTCCTTGCTTGTGGCCTGCTGTTTGCACCGTATTCTCTTCTCCGTGTTGCACAGGTAGCTCTGTCCTGCTGCTGTGAAGTCAGTTAAAACCTTATTATTCTGCACAGAACCTCGTTTTACCTTTTTTTTTTCCCCTGCTGTCAGCTGCTGCTTCTTGATTACCACTTGCTGGCTGCACATTCTCAGCCACCTTAAACACGGAGTCTTCTTTGCCAACCCAGACTTTCTTTTTCTTTGACTCTGGTGAATTTGATTGTATCCTAAGTGCCCATTTTTCTTCCTGTGTGTCTTGCCATACATCTCTTAGCATTTTGCATTGCCTCACTCACACTTTTCACAAGTAAACCTGCAGGTTAAGAATCCCCCTGTAAGGGAATTCAACGCACAAGCCCAATCTTACTTCAGGGTTCTTTGCTTGAGTTTACTTACTGAATGCAGTGAGTAAACGAGTGCTGTGTAGAGTTTTAGAAATATTTAGTCTAAGTTGGAATAATGAAGGAAAAGTCCTGTGGAAACTAGTAAATGTTTATTTGGTTGGGTTTTTTTTAAATACCACCTTTGAATGTTTCTAGCAAGTATTTCTGTAGTGGCCTCAGAACATTTCTGAACCTCAGTCCTGCAGTGGTGCTAACAGATGCAAATGTGCTGATAAGATTAGCTGAAGTGAGAGGACTGAAGGTCGAATTGGAATTGGTTGGCTTAGCATGGTGTTTGACAAGGAAAGGATGATTGAATTAGAGCTGGAGAAGTGTTTTTCTGGAGTTTCAAAGATTTTGTGAATGGTTGAAAAAAGCCAACAACTCCTCTGATTTACGTAACAGGGGAAAAGAGGAAAGTGACTTTCTTCCTCCTCTCTTATTCTCTGTTTTCTCAAGCTGAGCAGGGTGTGGCTGGACCAGCGCATGGAAGGCAGGCAGACTTCCGAGGAAGAGCTGCTGTGACAGAAAAGCATGTCAGTCGTCTGGCCAGTGGTGGACAGGGCAGAGCACTGCAGTTATTTAGAGGACGGTTTGATGGTTCTTCTCTTAACGCAGAGCTTTTTGCGGCTCTTTTGCAATATTCAGGGTGTTAATCCCAAAGGGCCTGGCCACATTCCAGCGTGACCAATTCCATTCTGTTGACGCAACTTCTGGCGATTTTCGGCATATCAGCGTTGCTCATGTATCCTGAACTATTGTGAGAGGCTGTTTTTTAAAGAGCAGCTGTTTCACTGGTGGCTGAGATATGTAGAGAGATGCCTTGCGAGCCCAGACCAGATAACTTTGTGCCTGCTGTGGTTTGGGATCTCGGGGCGCAAAGTGGCTGTTTCACTGCAGGTGACTTTGAGAGCGACATAAAAATTAAATTCACTGAGCAGTGTTAGTGTCAGGCAGGAGGCTAATAGAAGCCTCCAAGAGGGATGTTAGCTGCGCGTACTCTAAAAATGGGCAGTTTTGCTTAGAGGAGAAAATGCAAAGAATGTGGAGTAAAGGTTCGCAAAGTGCCTCAATCCTATTGGCATTTTTCCTGTGTTATTTAGGCTCTTCGGAGATTCCCCCAAAATCTCCTTAACAATATTTTACCTTTGTTTATTTTTCATCCGTTCTTGGAAAGATGACGTACCCAGTAATGAACTTAGCCTCGCGGCATCCTTCTGGAGGGGAGAAATGTCTCATTTCAAAACGGACACAAACAGGTTGGGATTGTTGCTGTGTGTTGGCTGCTGGTGGAGAGGAATGCTGTCATGGTTAGCAGCGACAGGACTGGCCACAACAGCAAATTTTCTGTGCTGACTAAGGAAATGGGGACTCATCCATCCTGTCTAAACATTACAAGACTCTTGTTTTCCATTTTATGTCAAAGAGCTGCTGTTAAACTGCACAAAATAGGGGGAAAACTGGTTAGGAACTCGGCAGTGGGAATTGCAATGTCTGAAATGGGGGGCGAGCTGCTTTGGTTGCCACGGTGGCAGCGAATAAAGAACAGAAAACTGCTCTGCTCAGGTGATGTTCAGGTGTTGCTGCGGAGCTTGAGGTGATGCGGGCAAACACCTTTAGGAGCACACAACTTGGCTGCTCCGCACAGAGGGCAGCAATGGAGAGTATAGAGCTGCTTTTCCCCTCTGGGATAGGTTTTTTTTTCCCTCCACTCTGCATTAAATGAGCTTGCCTCCATCCAACAGATGGCAAAGTTGGAGTTTTAAGTTGTTGTTGCCGGTCTGGCCCAGGCTGTGGAAGAGACGCTCCCTGGTCGGAGGGCTTTGGCTCATGCCCTGGTTTGACGTTATCACTTTGGGCTGTTAGTCATAATGTTGTCGGCCCGTAAAGGCACCTGGTCTTCTAGTGAGTGAAGGAGAAAAAAGGGACAACCTCAACTAGACGGTATTAGAAGTCGCGTCTGACAGTCGCTTCATCGCTCTCCCCTGCTCAGCAGCATCTGGCTCTCACAAATTTCCCATTTGCACTTTGCTAACTGGGAGTCGCTGCTGGGGAGTCGACCGTTACAGGAATATTGTGTTCTCTTTGGGAATGAGACTGGTTTAGTGCAACGCGCTTATTTCTGCTGCCGCCCTGGCAAAACACGTGCTGGTTTTGAAGCTGAATGTCCTGGGATTAGAGCAGTGGTGGACGGGAGAGATCTGGAGTCCCCTTGTTCTCCTGTACGCCCCCACGGATTTGCTCTTGGAAACCGTGCAACGGTTCAGCTTCAAGTGACAACGCGGCGGGTGACTCGCTGTGAGACTGCGCCAGAGTTTGCCTGTTGGGATGGCTGGGATTTCACTCGGATGTAATCCTATCAGCAGGGATTTGCGTTGCCTGCAATTCACCTCGCAAGCTGCTCGGCAATTGCGTTTGTTTTCTTTTAGTGCCTTTTACCGCCAGAATGTCCAAAAGCACTTTAGCAGGCGGAGCGTTGAAGGCGAGTTGCGGTGAGGTCGTTGCGGGATCCACCGTCGCTCTTTGCCGGCGCCTGGGATGGGAGAACACGGACGCACGAGTTCCGTGGTGAGCACGCTGTGTCCTGCAGCGCTGGCTGGCTCACTGAATTCCTGGGACAGTCCTATTCTCAGGATGCTCATCCAGAGCTGCATAGCAGCATTTTTGAAAAGAAATGAATGTTTTACAGTTGGGCTTGGAAGAGATTGGATTTAATTTGGGTTTAAGTTTCTCTTGTGATGTAGAACCGTAGTTGTCTGCAGCATTTTGCTGTGGTGCCTGGGTGGATCTTTTGCAGCTGCTCTTTGAAAGCTCTGGAGCCCAACGCGCACAACGCCCGCCTGCCTTTGGGAAAAGGTCCATTAAAGATTTTGTTACGCTCATGTCTGGCTGCAGTTGGTTTATTCTTTTTTTCCTAGTGCGTACACTCAGCTGGGCCCCGCAGCACTGCCGTGCCCCTCTTGCTGCCCAAAAGGGGAGGATAATCGGAGCCCGGAGCTGGGAGGCAGCAGGAGCCGCCTGGTTTTCCCGTCCCATCGCTGGCTCCTGGGCGCTTGTCACCATCGGGCAGAGCTGTCCCGTCCCCTCTGCGATACAGGGTGACGCTTTGGGTACCGCTGTGGAGAACCGCGCCAAGGGGGATTGTCCAAGGAGGGGCTCGTGCAGCCCCCAGCATCCCACCGCTCTGTCCGAGCGGGACTGTTGGAGCCACAGCGGCTGCTCCTGAGCCACCCGCCCGTTCCGCGTGGGTTTCTGTGTAAGAAGCCAGGCCACACAGCACTGGAGAAAACTCCCCAAACTGCTCATTCCACGTTCCCTGAGGCTCTTGCCTGGTTTCAGCAGCCTGGCTGCGCTGAGCTCCTCTAAAGGTTGGGAAGCTCCAAACCTTGAGGGGTCTTTCCCTGTGGGATGGTTGGGAGTTTGCAGGAAAAACGTGAAGTGCGTTGCCTCTCGCTCAGCTCTCGTCGCAGTGAGTTGGTTTAGTGCGTTTCCCCTTTCCTGACAGGTTTTTTCCCCTCCTACTGATGTTTTATGCCGCCCGGCTGCAGCCTGCCCTGGCCCCGAGGAGGGGGCGCGGAATAAACGGGATTTTCGCCCGGAGAGCGGCAGAGCCGTTCGGCTCTCGGCGGGGAAGCCCCGGGGCGGGCGGAGGGGTAAGTGCTGCCTTCAGACCACCGGGGGGGCACCGGAGGAGGCGGGATGCAGCCGGCCGTGCCCGGGGGGTGCTTCCCGGGGGATCGGCCCCGCCGGCCGCCGTGGCCCGGCGCTCGCAGGCGGTGGCGCTGCCGCCGCTCTCCCGCCCCGTCCCGGCCCGGCCCTCCCCCGGCTCGGGTGAGGAAATGACCTAAGAGGAAACCGGGGCCGGAGCGGCGGCGCCCGGGACGCTCGGGCGATGCCCCGGCGGCCAGAAGAGCCAGCGGGGGCGGCCGGCAGGTCGGTGGGGCTGCGCCCGGCTCCCCCTTGGCTTTCCCCGGGAAGCGGGGCGGGGTGGGGGGAGGGAGCTGCTTTCCCTGGGATCCGCCGCCCCCTCCATCCCGGGGGTCCTTCGGCTTGTGGCCCCCGCGGGGCTGGGGCGAGGCGGCGGCGGGGGTTCCGCGGGGCTCCGGTGGCTGAGGAGCCCCGGGCGGGGATGGGACGGGGGTCCCGGGCGGCTGGCGGTGCCCCCCCGGGAGGACGCTCAGGGGCGGCGGCGGAGCCCCCCTGCTCCTCTCCCTCCCTTTGCCCGTGGCACGTCCAGCCCGTCCCGCCAGCTGTGAGCCCCCCAGGCTGTGCCCTGGCACACCGGGCAGGTGACCGGGGACGCAGACCCCAACCACATCACTCTCCGGGACAGCCGCTCCGGTGGGGACCACTTGCAGAGGAGGAATCGGTACCCACGGGTGACACCGTGCCCAGTGTCACCCGCTGCCACCAGCCCTTGGGGCCAGGTGGTCCTGGCAGCAGGATCCCTCGAGCAGCCGAGGCCCGGCTGGCTCAGTGCTGTGGTTTGCTCCGCGCGGGGTTGTTTGGCACGGCGGTTCAAAGCAGCTGTGCCTGTCCCCGGGGAGCCGTGGGGACGGGTGCTCCGGGAGAGGCGCTGGGCGGTGGCGGCAGACGCTGCCGGACAGGCTTGGGCGCTTCCTGCTTGGCTGCGTGTGGCGCTGAGCTCCCGCCAGGTTCCTTCTGCGCGGCGATGCTGCTGGCGGGACACGGGGCTGCTGGCGAGCTCAGGCCGTGCCGCTGACAGTGCAGGGACAGAGGGAGACGGTGCCGGAGGAGGAGAGGCCGGCTGGGGAGGCGTTTGCCAACCAAACGTGGCACAAAGGGCACCCAGCTGCTTGTGAATCCACCTGGAAAAGAAACCTCCGTGCAGGTCCCGGGGCAGGTGACCCTGCACAGGTGAGAGCTTCGGCCGTGGGAGCAGCGTCGGCAGGTTGTCACCCGCGTGGGGCAGGGTCTGCCCTGGGCCTCCACCCACCAGCGAGCTCCGCTCTGTGCCCCGAGTTCCTGCGGGTCGTGCCATGGCTTCACGGCAAGTGGGCTGTCCGAGGGGTCAGGCTGCCCACGGCGCGTGTCCCGTGGTGCCTCTAAAGGGTTGATGGGCTTTTTGGCTTTAATCTGGGCAGGGATTTTTGCAGAGAGGGGTGAGTAATGGCGCAGGAATTTTGACAAGCTGGCAAAACTCATTTGGCTGATTGCCTTCTCCTGTTTGTGCTGCCGGCCTGGCCAGCCTGGCATTTTGCATCCAGCCGGTCATCTCGTGTGCAAGCCAAAGAAAGCCCTTCCGCTCTATGCGGTGCGTACCCTCTCGCTGCCTTCACTATGTCACAAAGCAGCAGAAAATTAATCTAGAGACTATTTAGACGCACCGTTGGTACCGTGGGGAGTTCTGCCTGATGGCGGGGGGATGAGGCGGGAGCTGTTGCTGTTGGGGATTTGGCTGCAGAGCTTGCTGTGTCCCGCTGGGAGCTGAGGGCGCCCGGCTCCGGCGCAGGAGGGGTGCTCTGCTCGCTCTGACGAGTGTGCGTTGGGTGCTTAGGTGCCGGGTTGATTCCTCCCAGGCTTTTGTGTGAAACCGGCTGAATTGGTGTTTCACAGGCACAGGGGGCAGCTGCCTGGGGTGCTCCTGCGTGGGCTTCCCTGTGATCCAGCCAGGGAAGCCTCCTGAGGGGAGATTGGTATATTTTGGGGCTGCCTTGGTGTGCTGTCTGCTTCGAACCTGCAGATCAACAGACTGAAACACATTTTTCATCTCACAAAAATGTAAAGGCTCTGAAGATGAAGTCCTATCATAGGCTGGTGGGAAGCAAGGCTTAAAAAGATGTGGGAGTGGGATTTTACTCCGATCCAGGGCCAGAGCTGGGTGCCCCGATAGCAGAGGCGTTCCCTTGGGGTGGGGGCTGTCAGGACAACAGCCTGTGCTCCAGCACGGGGTGGGATTTGCCAAATGGCTGGGTGAAGGTCTGCCTCTCCGTCCAACTAGGCTCTGTGTGCTCTTTCCCCAGGGACTGTCACTAGCCCGTCTGTTGCCCCAACTCTTGCCCTTGGAGGAAGCCAGTCATGGGAGAAACGGGCAAAGAAGAGTATAAAATACAGTCGTTCGACAGCGAGACTCAGAAGCTGCTGAAAACAGCTCTCAAAGGTCAGCAGGCTTTTTACTGGCTCCTCTGCCACACACAGCTCGGCCAGCAGACGAGGCTGGATGCTGGGATCCCTTTAAGGAACACCAATCGCTAAGCGTACAAAACCTGTTTCATAAACGCTGTTCATCCGTGGCTGGGTCTCATCGGTGAATCTTCTCCAGGAAGGCCTTTGCTCCCTGCCTCTTCTTGTTCCCTCTCGCCTTCTCCCCGATGTTTCATGGTGCAGCTGTTCAAACTCAGCTCCTGGTTCTCACCAGTCTGGTTTTCCCTGATTTCGGGGTGTTCTCCTCTCCTGCTCTCACCCCTTTCCAGTCCCTCATTCCTGCTCTCTGCCCCTTCCCACCACGGGGCTGTCTCGTCCTCCTGGCTCCCGGGGTGTCCTCCAGTCACGTCCAAAGCCCAGTGGGAGTTTGCACGTCTGGCTCCTGCTAGCCCAACGTTGAAGCAGCGCAGGGATTTCAGATTCAAATCAACTTCTTGCTTCCCTGTATGACCCGCTTTCCTCCATCGCTTTCCTGTCGTGACGGCTGTGTCTCCCGCCTGGGAGGACCATGCGCCGTTGGAGATGGTGCCAGAGGAGCAGTGACTCTTGACGCGGGAGTGAGCATGAGGTTTTGCACTGTGTAACGTGGTTGTACCAGGCCCTGCACTGGCCTCGGTTGTTTTTCAGGTACCTCAAAGTAAGAAGCACCCAAAGTGCGCTGGGTCCTGACGGTGTTTCTCCTCCCCACAGACCCCAGCAATGTGGACCTGGAGAAAGTGGCCAATATTATAGTGGACCAGTCCCTCAAAGACTGTGTATTCAGCAAGGAGGCGGGACGCATCTGCTACACGATCATCCAGGTGAGAGCTCCTCGCGTCCGGACACTGGCTGAAACGCTTAAACTGCACGGGTTGTCCCCTAGGCTGGGCCAGGAGAGGTTTCGTCCCAGCCCTGCGCTCTGACCCCTCGGCCAGCGTCCCTCTTCTGCCACTTGCCCCCTGCAGCCGCAGCATCCAGACGAGCAGCCGGCGAGCACAGGGCATGAGCTGCAGCATTCCTGGCTCTCTGGGCAATCGCAGGAGGGTGTCTGCAAGGTCCTGCGTCACCCAAGTGCCAGCGTCCCACCACCCCTCCCACAGCCCCGTTTCATCCCTCCCCCCTGCTTTTGTGGGCTCGTAGGCAGAGAGCAAACAAGTCGGCCAGAGCGTCTTCCGGAGGAGCCTGCTGAACCGCCTGCAGCAGGAGTACAAGGACAGGGAGGAGCTGCGCGCCCGCTCGCTCCAGGCATGGATCTGCTACGTCACCTTCATCTGCAACATCTTTGACTACCTGAGGGTAAGGAGCTGGAGCGGGAGCACCCAGCTGCTGCTCCCCGAGGGTGCCAGAAGGGCCTGGGTGTCCAAAGACACCAGGGCAGGGGTGTCGGGTGGGTGTTACATGGAGCCCCGGGGCTGTGGGTCGGCAGTGGGCGCCAGAGCCGGTTCTCAGCACGAGGATGGTGCCGGGGCTGGTGCTACCTACAGGCAAGCGAATGGGCTTGGAGAGGTGGAGCCATCTGGGAACAGTCGCAAAGTCTGAGCTTCCTCATTTTGTACCTGCTGTTTGAAGCGCCCTGATTTGCCTGCTCCCAAATGTCCCAGATGGAACTCGTTTAGCTGCTCTGAGGTCCCAAGGGGGACCCGCGGGTGCTCACGTCATTTCTAGCCCCCGTACTGACGGGGTTTGTCTGCCAGCCTTCGCTGCAGTGTGTGGACTTGGATGCCTGCTCGGAGTAGATGTAAAAATGATGCAAGGAGAGCTGCAGGCAGGAAAAATGCTGTTGCAACAAGTGTATTTCCCATGATTACCTGCTTACATTTAAAAATAGATGTTTTTTATATCATTTGTTCAGCTTCTCTGGCTCCTGGAGACTCGAATGTCTGGTCTCCTACGTAAATCCCACCAATACGGCATTTGGCAGCACAACTAAATTCTGTTCCCTTCTCCTTTGACGAGCAGCGAGGGAACAACTATTGAAAATAGCTGCAGACTCCTCCCTTTCTGGCCCCAAGCCCACAGTGGCTCCTGCCTCCTTACAGGTGAACAACATGCCCATGATGGCTCTGGTGAACCCCGTTTACGACTGTCTGTTCCGGCTGGCACAGCCCGACAGCCTGCGGAAGGAGGAAGAGGTGAGCGCAGGGCGGAGGGCTGATAATGCGCCTCTTGTCCTGCCAGGGAACAGCAAAAAGCACAGTTTGGAGCCGGGTGGGATGCGGTTTCCGCGTCCAGGTGCAGAGGAAAGCTGCCTCCCTAGTTTGTGCTGGAAGAAGACCGGCTGGGCGGGAGGGTTTGCAGCCCAGAGGGAAGCAGGATGAAGGTGCCGGCTGTCCCACCCTGGCCCAGGCTGCGTGTCCTCCCTCAGGGCAGCTTTTCTCCCTGTTGCCCAAATGTCATCACTGGGGACCCTCCAGCCTGGCCGTCCTTCGAAGCAGGGGCCGTCCTGCTTCATCACGTTTTTCTCACGTGAGAAAAACGCAGACGATGACTCTCCCCCATTTTCACAGAAACCAGCTGCTTTTCCAGCAGCCCTGGTTGCCGGGAATCTGGAAAAGCAGCCGTCACCCTGACCAGCCGAGGCAGCGCGGCTGTGGGAGGTGACAGCAGGTAGCTGTGGTGACCGTAGGTGTGCAGAGCGGCTCGGTGTCCCCACAGGTCCCGGGATGGGCTGTGAAACGCTTTGTGTAGCTGCGGCTCACGGGCAGCGTGGATGCTGTGCTGGATCCCAGCGGGCTGGAGAAGGCTCTGCTGGAGCCGGAGCTTCGCATACGTCTGGGTGTGCGGCGACACGTGTGGAGCACGGCTGAGTCGCCCCCCCCGGTGAGGGGTTCCTGTAAAGTGTAGGGGGCCCTTTGGGTTTTTGTCTATCTCAGCACATCCCTCCCACCCCTGCAGCCCATCGACTTTCCCCCCTTCTCCAAAGACCCAGTTAGAGCCCCTGTTTCCTGCAAAAAACCTGGACTTTCTCAGAGCTTTAGCATGTGTTCCAGCCACCTCCCTCTCTTCCTGGAGACACCTCCTTACTCCAACCTTGGCTTCAGCCTTGCCAGCTCCTCCTGGACATCCTGCAGAAAAATAACATCTTTCCACGTGTTGTGGATGCGTTTCCCTGGCAATTTTGTCTGAGCGGCAGGAGAGTTCAGGATGTGCTTTTCCAGTGCTTTCGGCAGAAGAGACATTCTGCTTCTCCTGCCTCCTGGATCACAGCGACTTGGGGAAAGCAGAACCACCACCTGCTGGAAATCCAGAACAAAGGGAACAGGCTGAGTTGGTCCATAGGTGACCGATGGGGACTTCCACAGAGATGTGCCAAAGCTCCCCATTCCTTTGGACTCAGCCACCTTCTTCTCTTCCTTCTGAAGGTGGACTGCTTGGTCCTACAGCTCCATCGCATCGGCGAGCAGCTGGAGAAGATGAACTCCCAGCGGATGGATGAGCTCTTCTCCCTCCTCCGAGATGGCTTCCTTCTGCAGGAGGGGCTCAGCTCCCTGTCCCAGCTCCTGCTGCTGGAGATCATCGAGTTTCGGGCTGCCGACTGGAAAATGACGGACGCTGCCCAGAAATACTATTACAGCGAAGTGACGGATTAACCTCTCCACAGCAGAGGGGGAGAGATGTCCCCAGCACTTTCACCAGCAAGCTTCACACCAAGTTTGAATTTCTTTTCATGTTAAGGTTTTTCTAGCACTTCCTGTAAATAGGATTTATACTGGCTGGAGCCTCCGGGCATGTAACTGTCAGGCTGCAACTGGTGCTAACCTGACTTTGGAGGTTTGGAGAGGTGGGAAGGGCAGGGCACATTTAACCAGCAAGTCCTCCCACTGATTTTGTCTAATATTGGGCTGCTGCCAGCAAAGGGCAAGGACGGATTCTAGCACAAACCAGCATTTTACGTGGGTGTTAGGGCAAGCACAGTTTAGGCTGAGAGCGTTTTGGTTCACCTGAGAGCCGGCAGAGGGGAAATCTTTCACAGCTCAGGTTGTGCCCAGTTCCCTGGGACAAGTCACAGAAAACACTGTGGCCTCACAAACAGCTCAACCAAATGCTATTTTTCCCAGACTCCTCCTGGCACCCTGGCTGCACCCGCATGTGCGCAGCCTCCCCCACGAGCCACCCAGCAGCCTGCAGCAGGGCAGATCCCTGAGTACACGTAGCTAGGAACAGGTTTTATAAGTTTTATACAATAACTGTCATGTTTTTTCAGAATTTAGCGAGTTTCCACTACGGTATGTTTCTTATAAGAATGGGAGAGGAAAGAAGGAAACAAAATAGTCTATTGAATGATTTTTTCTAATAAAATTTTTCCACTAACACGTGACCTGCTTTCTCTCTATGCAGCTGCTGAGCTATGAACAATACTTAAAGGTTGCTCCTGACTGAAGTCTTTAGGCTGCGACACTCATTTTCTCCTCCCATGTAGGGTGTCAGCATGGCTTTACACAACCAGGGCAGTCGGAAAGAGTGGTGCGAGCTTCGACCAACAGAGACAAAGGTTTGGAATTGAGAAACCTTCCCCATAAAACTGGTTTTATTTTTTTTTTTTGCGTTAACATTCCCATCAAATCTGTGCAGACAATGTTGCTGATGACCAGAACCAAAAATCAAAAAGGGCCTTTTATTGCCTTTTGTACCAATCACGCTAAGGCTGGTTATGGGATGGAAAAAAATCCAGCTCTGCTCTTAGCTGCACAGCCAAAAACATTGCTGATTACAGGAGCAGAGAGACTTAAAAGTCCCCAGGAAACAGGTAAGTGGAAGATTATTTTGTACAGTGCTGCTTAAGAAAACCACCTAAGGCTTGTCTTCACCGGAAAGTGATTGTGAAATAACTAGAGTGTCCATGCAGGGGTCGGCAACTCTTTCAGATTCCCCCTTCCCCCATCCAAACAAGCACAAAGGAAATTAACTTTGTGGGGATGAGATGGGCTTTCCCTGGCTTAGTTCAGAAGCTGTCTGGAAGGGATCTTCCACCTTTCCCTCTTTTCCCCAGTTTCCTCCAGGCAGGGAGCTCTGGGGCTCTGCTCTCCAGGCGGTGGGGCTGAGGGCATCGCGTCTCGTGCAGAGTCCCTACCACCAGCGGAAGTGGGCGTACGCCCGGTTGGCCTCTGCCATCTTGTGCAGCACATGCTTCTTCTTGATGATGGGCCCTTCGTTGTTGAAGGCCTGGAGCAGCTCCTGGGAGAGCTTCTCGGGCATCAGCATCCGACGGTTCTTGTTCTCCCTGCACTCGGTGATCAACCACTTCATGGCCAGGAAGCGCTTCCGATTGTCCTTCAGAGGGACCGGGACCTGGGAAAGGTTTAAACCGCAACAGTTATCGCGCTGCGAGGGTGCAGTAACCTGCTCTTCTCCAGCGGTCGTACAGGTCCAGCTGGACACATGCAGATTTACACCATGCCTCGACTCCAGTGGCACCACGCTGCTCTCTGCAGTAAGACCAGCTCCCAACAGCTGATCTGTGCCAATTCACCCCCTCTGGCCATAGAAACTGGCCATTGCTACCAAAATGGAAATTCTGATCAGTTTGGGTGCTGCTGGCAGACACTGGCCTTTGTAAGGACTTCTGCCCTATTTGGGATCCAGGCTGGTTTTTGCTAAAAGTGGGCAGTCATCACCACTTCCCTGCACTGAATGACAGAGAAACGCCTCCGTATCTCACTTCTCCATCAGGTCTTGAGTGTTGCAGAACTCATATTTAGAGACAGGTTCTGCTCAAGTTCCCAATATCAGAATGTATCTAGTTGATCTTTTCTGCTGTTCTGACCTGCCCCGGGGCTTTGGGACCTCTACCCAAGTAACAGGGTGCAGCAAAGAGGATGGGACTGGCAGTCCCAGAACTGCCAATTCTGTCGCTGCCCATCACTAATGTCTGTCTCCCTGGACAACGTTTGCTGTGTATTTCTCTTATCTAGTCAGAGAAGCAGAGGCCGCTGCTGACAGGGGAATTACCATGCTCACAGGCTGGGGGCCTGACCTTGGACAGGTGCTGTTTTAATCCGGATTGCAAAGTGGCTCTCTTTCCAAGGAGAGGAAAGCTTGAGCTGAAGGGGTGGAAACCAGTGCATCTGCTTCCCTGACTAGTTCTCTCCTGACCGGATGTGCTCCCAGGCCCCCCCTTTCACCTGGTAGGTTTTGCCTCCTTTTGTGATGTTGCTGAGCCCAATGATAGGCTGGCAGTTTTTCAGAGCCTGGTGGAAGATAATGTAAGGGTTGCATTCAATTGCCTCCTTCTGATCTTCTGGAGCTTTGTGGTACTTCTCCAGCTGCTTCCTCTTAATGGCCTCTAGAGTCTTGAGACAAAGACAAGAAAGGAGACGTGCAGAGCAGATGGATTATCCCACTCCATGAAGTTACCTCACTTTTACAAGCACCCCATTTTCATTTGAACGGCTGGTTTTCTAGCTGTATAGGCAACAGGCCAGTCAGAGATTCTCTAACTCAGGTTTTACTTCACCCTCTTCCAGCTCTTCAGTCTCTTTATCAGACATTGCATCTAGGGTGAGGCACAAGGTAGCACAGACCTGAGCCAGAAAAGGGCATGGACAAAGCGGAGACAGGAATACAGGGCTGTGTGCACTAAGCATCTTCCCATCCAAAGACTGCGCTCAAGAGCCCAGAACCCGCATGTTTTTCTGTGACAAGGAACCAGCAGTTACTTGGGGAATATTTGGGCAACGTGTGTCCCTGTTTCAAGGACTGGAACACACCAGACAGGACCACCAGGTAGTATCCGTCACTGTAGGTCACAGCAGGCGCCAGAACTGTGTCATATAGGTGACACATTTGTGGGACTTGGCAAACTATGCAGAAGATAAGGCATGAAAGAGAGCTGGAAGGAAGATCTGCGAAAATTATGCTTTTACAGGTATACTCAGTTCAAGGTTTAGTGGCGGACTTAGTAGTGTTAGGTTAATAGTTGGACTCGATGATCTTAAGGGTCTTTTCCAACCTAAATGATTCTATGATTCTACATAAGGTCCAAGAGGCCCTGAGGAGTGGAAAGAGAACGTTCTCCACCAGCTGGTCTGGGAGCTGAGCGAGGCTGGGGCTTGTACAAAATGTACAACTGATCAGGTAAATAATGGTGTATGGTGTGTGCAGAAGGAAATGTGTTAGGATGCAGAGATGACTTAAGTTCTGGTAATTCCTAATTCCAGTGGGTTTGACATCCCAGCCTTCCATTTTATATTGTTTTAACATAACAGAAGAAGTGTAAGTTCTCACCTGAGCCATGAGGCTTCTGGCCAGCACTTTATTTCCATTCTTCATCATCATATTGGTGAACTTACTGTAAACACAAAACCAAATGCAATCGGATTTAAAGTCTGATTTTTATCACCCACAGAAATAAGCTTCCCCCCTTTGTGTTGTTCCCATGGTTAAGTCTGGGCGCTGCTAGATCTGCTGTAATTATCTCTAATCGCTGTCAGTCAACGGACTGTCTTTGGGGGAAAAGATTAACCCAAATAAAGGGATTGTGCTGTAACAGAAGGCACCGTGCAGCACAGCAAGTGAAGGCTGAGGAGAAGAGCGCAGCTCCCAGGCATTTTGGCTCCATGGGACCTAGCTGTACCAGGCGGAGCCGATTCTTTCTCTGACCTGATCACAGGGTCGCTGAACACAGAGCTGGAGACATTGGGAGGAGCAGCTTTTATGGGCCGGACAGCCTTAAGCTCCATTTTTTCCTTTTCTTCCTCGGACAGCTCCTCCCAAGGTTTCTGGTACAATTCCTTGTTCACTTCTGGCTCTAAGAAACTGGGGTTGTAGCGACTCCACCTCACCTGAGTCAGCCTGGAAAGAACAAGAGGAGGAGAAGGGCTGTAAACGGACGCAGGCGGCGTGTGGCAAGGGGGATGTGGACAGATGCGTAATGTGTCTCGGAAGGACACGTTAAGACTCCAGAGGCGTCTCCGCCTTCCTCTCCACCGCTGCTCCTCTACCGCAGCGGAGCCAGAGGCGCAGATCAACACCAAGGCCCGCAGTTTGGCTGCAAAACTCTCTGGCGATCCCCAAAACTCTCCGGCGATCCCCACGCCACAGTGACGGGCCATCCCGCGCCTCCCCACCAGGCCTGACGCCGTCAGGTGGCTCGGAGAAAAATACCGCCCTGCGCTGCTGGGAGCGGGGCGAGTACCCCACGCGGCCATTTTATTCGGGGTTTGGTTTTTTTGTTTGTTTGTTTGTTTGTTTTCCGGCAGGATTTTGGTGTGTTTTGGAGAGGAGCAAGGGCGGGGGTGGGGTGGGGGTACCGGGCTCCCTGTACCCCTCCGACACGGCGGGCCAGCACGCGCGTCCCTGACGGGCCCAGGCGGAGAAGGCCGGACTCCCCGCGCCCCGCGGACCGGCCCGGCGCGCACCTTGCGCGGAAACCCACGCGTGAGCGCGGAAAGCAGCTAAACCGTGCGCAGCCCGGCCTGGAGAACGGCTCCTCCTCCTCCTCATCACCATCATCACCATCATCCACACCCCGCCCCCCGCTTGCCCGTGGGTCTCCGAGTGTGGCGCACACCGCGCCCGCTCCCCCCAGCCCCGCTTACCGGGGCAGCCAGGCCCGCAGCCGCCGGCCCAGTCCCGCCGCACTGGGCGCCGCCATCTTCCCTGCGGGCCCGGATGAGGGAGGGGGCGGTACCTAAGCCAGGCCTCGCCCNAGAGCCTGGAGTCATGGCTGAGTGAGTACCCCGCAGCCCCGCGGCCGCTCACCCTCCCGCTTCCATTCGCTTCGGCCCGCAGCCCCCCGCAACCCCGGCCCCTCCCATCGCCTCAAGGCAGCCCTCCCCCCCCGCCGCTCCCCCCTCAGCCTTCCCTGGACGCCGTCGCCTCGCTGAGGGAGGTGTGGGCGCCCCGAGGCCGGTCCCCGGCAGTAGAGGCCTCCGGCTGCGCGGGGAGGCGCCCTCCGGGGGGGTGGGTGTGTGTGTGTGGGGGGGGTGAAGGGCTGCGGCCTCCCCTCTGGCCGGGGGTCGGGGCCGCCGGTTCAGCCTCTCCGGTGTCCGGCGGCCTCGGCGCGGCCCCACGGGTGAAGGGGAGAGGCGGGAGCGTGGCGGTAGGGGCCCGGCCGCGGTTTGGGGCCGTTAAATCAGTTCGCTTGTTGGGAGGCGTGAGGAACCGGCAGGTTTGTAGCTCGTGGCGCTGAGCACCCGCGAGTCTGTGGCTGGTTTTGACCGTCGAGGCTCAGGGCGTGTGTCCGGCCCTGCTGTCTCTTCTGCCCTCGCCGGGGTGTCGGTTGGCCAAGTGCTGTTTGGTTGGTCTTAGTGCTGTTTACGAGGTTCAGAACCGTAGGGATTTCCCAAATAAATTGCATTAATGTGTTACACAATGGCGCTTTTCAAGCAGTCAAATTCTGCTTTATGCCTGGCTGCAGTTTCAGGGTAGGAGTTGTGGATGTCCATCCCACAAGGACTGGAATGTTCAAAAATCCTTTGTCAAGATAAGGGGTTTTTTTATCACAGAACCTTAAACATTAGAGGCAAGGAATAAAAAAACCCAACCCATGGCTTGTTCATCCCCAGCCCTTGCTGAGTGTGTCCCTCCATGCTGCCCGTCAGTCATCTGGCTTTCGGGCTCTTGGCTGTACGGAACCTGGCGCTGCGGGTTCCTGACCCAGCACTGGCAGAGCGGGATGTGATTCTTGAATGAATCAGTCGTAACAGTAATTGCTTTCCATACATTCCACGCACAGGGGCTCCTGCTGCTGTCCCGGGGAGGGTAGCCTGCACATCACTAGCTTGTTATGCAGATTTTCTTCTTTTTTTAATAGTTACTTGTTTGATTACAGCAGTGAGGGAAGTTCCTAAGTAGTCAGGTACTAGGCAAACAGCAGAAGGTGGTCATTATCCTAAATACCTTAGAGCATAAGACCTGTTACCCATTTGGAGTTACCTTCCATAAACGAGATTAAACAATTCCTGTTCGTTCTTGGTGTTTTTACATAAAATTCAAACACATACATGATATCATCATCTGTTATAGGATTTACTGGCTAGATGATGTTTTCACCTCTTACTTCTCATTTTAGCTCAATCCCTTCTGTCCCCTTACCATTTTTGTTCCTCCTCTGAACTCCCACAGTTTGTCAATATCTTTTATTGTAGCCAGCGAGACACATGAAGAAACACCCACATCCCTTCCTCTTAATCTTTCTCTGAGGAGAACTGACTCACCAAGTTCAGTTTGTATGTGAAAATATCTCTAGTAGGAAGGATATTTTAGGCTGTATCGCCTGGAAAGCTTCCTGACTGTTTTGTAGGGTTATTTTTCAATTGTGGAAGTTAAGAAAGGAGTTATCTACCTTGGTCAAGCAGTAGGATATCCTGCACCAGAGAACATATGCTAAAGGGGAGTGTCTCAAAGGCCTTACTTGCTGTAAGAAATATTGCAGAGAGCCTGGTTGCAGAGGTGTACACATTTTTCAATGCTTGAGTGTTGCTCTCTCACTTAAGAGGATGCTTTTATGCCAGGTCACTGCTACAGTGATTTGTGCTGGTGTGATTGTATTGCTCCTCCCATTGTAGAGGAGCACAGAGCATTTAGTGTACGTAAATTACCAGAGAAGTCGTGCAGACCAGGAAGGAGGAGCGCAAAGGCTGATGCATCGGAGTGTTTTCACCAGACTTCCTGAGGTTTTCTTTCTTGTAACCATCACAAAGCTGTGCCGTGTCTAACACTAACCTTGAGGGTGTGCACCTACTGTGCCCTTACTAAAGGGAAAGGCCAGAATTGCTTAGCAGCACAGCCAACTTCCCAGTCATGGGAAGACGGAAAAATTCTTATTGCCAGTGGAGTTTTTTTTCTATATTGGTGATATGCGCCTTTCCGTGCTGCCCTGTCTCTGTCATCAGGTGGAGTCATAGACCCATGAAGTAACATCATCCTCGTGTCCTAATACTGCAGCAAGATCTGCACTTCAGCCAGTGATGATCTAGCATCTTCACCTCTCCTGCCTCAGTTCAGGCGGCTGGGATGAGAGAAGGTGATCCCTTGCGTTCTCTCCCTGCCAGCGGGCTCTTCTTCCGCACCTAGCTGGAAAGAAGAGGAGGTTAGAGAATAATGTCAGTTTTACAAACACAGCAGGATCCTTTGACTTCAGCGCTGCCTTTTCTACTGCATCCAAAAGGAAGCTTATTGTAGCACACTCGTGTCAGGCTTAGGCAACGTTCAGGTGTGTAATAGATGCAGATGGATGAAATATTATGATTGTCTTAATTTCTTTTTTCCTTGGATTGCCACGGGTCAGCATTCTCCTCCTCCCGGGGATACAAACAGAATCAGACTGTTAGAATCCATGCTTGGGCCCGGGATTTCCAATTCACATGCTAAGCCTGACCTGGGGAAAACCCTTTGTTGGGATGGCTTTTGTCTCATTTCAGTAGAGAAGTAAACCCAGGGAAATATGAGCATTCATTACCAGTCAATTAATGGTCTGTGGTTCTGTGCGTTCCAACGTTGTTTCTCTATAGAGAAAATAAGCACCCTTGTTTCATATCTAATGATGCATCTGAATGTTGAGTCATTAGCGTTTCAGGGTTTAGCAGAGCAACTGGGGACTGGATGGCTCTGACACTTAGGCCAAGCATGAAACAACTTTATATCGCCTAAGCTCAGCGGTGTCTGAAAGCTAAGGCAGGCAGAGACGGTGGCAGGACTGGGGTAGTGCTGAGACTTTTGTTCCCAGGTTGCTAATTCAGATTCACTTGGTTGCCAATGTGAAATGGGATTTTCAGGATGGGACCTGGTGGACAAATGTCTCTGAAAGTGAACTTTATAACTGCTACTAAATGAGCCTTTGTTTGCAGTTTCAACAAAGAAATTTTATGTTCCAGAGCACCAAACTCTTCTTGCTGGAAGAAATGTTTCATATAAGGGTTGAAGCATACTTACAAGGCAGTGCAGAGGAGCTCCCTGTCCACATTTTAAGTGTTCTGCATAAAAATAGGGGATTTTAGATTATGCCTTCATAGACATGATACAGCTCCGTATAGGAATGTCTTGAAAAGGTTAAGCAAGGTAATTTAGCTCACCTGGGATGCTATGCTCATGTGGCTGTACTGAGATTGGTATCCAAATCAGTTTAGCTATCCATACACGCTGGTGCGTTCTGTCATGCAAGCACCAGTTTCCAGAGCCAGGGCAGGATTTCTGGTCAAGCTTATTAACTTTTATGAACTGGGCTTTCAGGTGGAGATTTTACACATGTTAGAAATAGGGAGTTTCTTCATGTGGATCATAACTTCCTTTCAGTAATCTCTCTCCTTCTGAGACTTCGCTATCTTTATGTGAGAGCTTTTGGTGCAAAAACTTAGATGAATCTGAACCCAGTCTGGGAGTGTGAAATAATCCGTGTCTTTCCAAGAAATCTTTGGAGATACTCAGACCAGCTTTAAAATTAACAGTTGGAACATGGAAATGTTGGTTACATTTTTCTGTTTGTACCAGATCTCTTTCCTAATTTCAGGATATGCAACCAACAAAGAGTTCATTTAGTTGAGTGTCCTTATTTGTTTGTGCTCTTCCTGTATTTATTACATAAATTCCATTAACTCTAGCCAAGAACCGCATTTCTTTCATCTAGACCTGCAGAGCGGCAGAGGTTCTTTGGAGCACCGAACCATGCACAATACCATTTGACTTGCATGAGAAGGCTTTAGATTGTTGTAAGTCCGCGATTTCATGGTGCTTCCAGGGTGTTTAGCAGCTGTGAGTGTAGTAATAAGGTTTAAGTGCCGCATATGTTTTGAGCAGTTGCTTGGCTCTGCAGCAGCTGCATTTTGAACTAAGCCTCCCTTGAATCTCTTGAGTTCAAAAAATAGCTGGGTAGCTTAGCTTGTAAAACCAGATGTGATCCTTCAGTTAGTCCTCCCTGGCTGCCACCTTTTGCTTATCTGGGGTCCCATGAATGTCGGCAGTGGGCACAGAGATTCGCCTCTGCAGGTGCAACCCGTGGGTTTACAAAATTGCTTTACAAATGTTCTTTCGTGGGTAGGAAAATAAGAGCAAACCTTCTAGGACTGCCATAGCAGGCCTAAGGTGCACCGTGAAAGTGATGTTTCAGAGTAGGTATTTCACAGCGGTTTTTATCTGCCTATGGGAAGGCAGGAGGATATGTTTTAATGATGATAAAAAAAATGACACTTTGTAATGTAGCATGTGTTTATTTCATTATGCTTCCCTCTGAGATGAAAGTACAGGGCTGTTTATTTCCCTGTCCTTCTTTCCCTGCCCTATACTATCTGGCTAAGCAATATCTTCTGTGTCTGTTTCCAGCGTATTAAAATTTTGAGGAAGGCTTCTTAAATGCCAGCCCTTAGACGTATAGCTACAGTGTGTTGTTTCTTCCCTTACATGAAAGAAAAATCATCATGGCCAGTCATCTTGGCTGGAAAATTAGGTTAAAGCAGGAATCTTGTTTACTGTAAATTGTGCTCTATCAGAGCTAAGTAGGATGCATGGAGAAGATGCATTCATACCAAAAAAGAAAGATGCTGATAGCCTCGCTATTCTGCAATCAGTACAATAAGCGAGGTCTTGGTACCCACAGGAGGATCCTTCAGGAGCCTGAAATAGCCCAGTCAGTAGATCATCGGTCTCTCAGTTTGAGCATATAGGATTTGAATTCCTGATCAGGTATAGGTTGTGATGTTTATTACTTGCAAGAAAATCTCAATATATAATAATAAATTTCAGTTCATAATTCCCTGGAGGAATGCTAAGGTATCTAACAAATCGGCTGGCACTCTAAAAGCAAGTGTTAATGTTAAATGACTTATATTAAACATCTGATGTTCCAGCTTTTATTTCTACAAAACTCCCAGGGAATACAAAAATAATTTCCTGTGTAGAAAGTGTGAGGGTTTAGACGTTATGGTCAAATAGAAAGAGATAACATTTCAGGCCGAGGGAGACTCTGTGAGCTCAAATATTTTATCTTGTACTCTGATTTAGAGTATGGAAATAACGTGTTTCTAAGTACTTGAGATTTGGCACCTGTTTTTTTGGAAAGCAGTGATTCTTGATGGATATTTGGATGTCTCAGCTTGGACACACCCTTTTCCCTGAACAGACATACTATGTGTGAACTTCTTTCTCCTTTTTTTATAGTTGGCAACAGATCTCAAATACTTTTCTCTAGGAAATGCATGACCTTTTATACTGTTTCTTTTGCTTGATTGGTAATATGTTCTCTTTCCCTTACCAAAGATAAAGCCACTAACCCATCTAACAGGCAAGAAGACTGGGAATACATCATCGGATTCTGTGACCAGATCAACAAAGAACTTGAAGGGTGGGTGTCCCAAACCACTCTAGACTTAATAAATTAACATTCACAGTTTAATATATATCATTTGATCATCAAATTTCCGTGTTTTCCTTTATATATATACTGCTATTGCAAGGAAGATCTGGCTACAAAAGAAACAAGATGCTGTGAAGTGTGGTATCTCTTCTGTGAAAGGCAGCATGGCTTATACACAGACTGAGGACTAGGAAAATGGAAATTCTGAATTTGCCTCTAATGTCAGCTTCTGCAGCTGCAAGAATCTCATCTAGCCAAACTCAGTCTGTTTGCCAGTCTGTAAAATGGGGTTTTAACTCTTAGTGCCTGATGAGGCTTCATCTCTTTAAAATCTTCACAGGGCTTAACTGAAGAAACCTCCTGGGTCACAGCATTCCTGTAAGCTGAGGAATAAATATTTTCTTCTGGAAAAAAGGAAACTAATGTGAGAGAAATGAAGTGATTTCCTGGGCTGGGGATTGTACTGGGAGTTGTTTGGCCCCTCCCGAGCAGGAATCTGGAACTGCTGGCTCTCAGAGTACCAGCCCTTGCTTCCTTTCATATGTGCAAACACCCGGGCTTACAAAGATGCCCTGAACATTTCTTGTTAGTTTTTGTTTACCGATGGAAAGATAAAAAGCACTAAATGGCATTTCCTTTTAATTATGTGAAAGACATCTTGTTTAAACAGCAGAATTTGTGAAAATCTGAAAATACTTCAGTGTGTTCACCTGCTTTGTTTGTAATGGGGATCTGCTTTGTTTCAGGCCACAGATAGCTGTGAGACTCCTGGCTCATAAAATCCAGTCGCCGCAGGAATGGGAGGCAGTCCAAGCCTTGACAGTAGGTAGTCCTTACCCCTCCTCTTAAATCCAGTTATACATTGTTTGATATCACCTGTGCGGAGTATACAGGGGCGCAGTGTGTGTCAGTGGCGTTAGCTGGGGCTGGTTCTGGAGCTGAATGTCCCGATTCCCCTTTGCCGGGGGAGAGTGGACAGTGAGAGGGAGCACAGTTACCTAATTGAAGTGTCCGGATTGTTCATTAGCGATAGAGCAGTCAGAAATAACTCCAGTTTAGTTTTAGCTGCTTTCTTTTGTTATCTTCAGGCAAGATTTGTGTTCGTTGTCATGAGACCTAACGGTGAGATAACTCGGACCCATGTGTACATGGTGGAGGGTGGGAGACCGGCATGTCTCGATGTGCCACCCCTAAAGATGGGAGATCCGTGCCTGTCTCACAGAGCAGGAATCTGTGTCTCACTGGCACAGGTCCTTCAGTTTCCCCATACCCAGAATACTGTTATGCTGTTACTGACAAGTTTTGGTGTTCATTTCAGCCCTTGTTTTGTTACTTGAATGCAGGTGCTGGAAGCTTGTATGAAGAATTGTGGGAGAAGATTTCATAATGAAGTAGGGAAGTTTCGCTTTTTAAATGAGTTAATAAAAGTTGTGTCTCCAAAGGTTAGTCTACGAGCCTTATTTACTTTTTGTTTGGCCTCCATAAGCTACAGGCAACATCCAAAATGTTTGCAGTGCTCTGTCTGGCTCATTGCATTTATTAACTCAAGAGCGTTTGTTAGCTAAGGTTTGGGGTGGTTTTTTATGCTCTGCTTACCACTTTTCTCAGTTAGCTGTACTTATTTACCATCAGTATATAGTCTCTCTACTGTTCTAATCATTCATGTAGTTCAAGGACTTCTAAAGCCCTTAGTTTTTAAAAAAACTAAACAAAACCCCCAGCATTAGTGGAGGAGAAGTGTGATGCAGAGGTTAAAACAGGGAACTCGGCAACACACCATGGAGTTCTAAGCCTCGATCTGCTGCCCACTTGCTGTGTAAAGAGTGCCTGGCTAAGTCCCTAAACATCCATGATCAGTTTAATGTGGCAAAAAATAGACAGAGGCACCCCGTGGCATGATTGATGCAGTAAAGTATTCCAAGACACTTTCCTGTAAGATGGGGAGGGGGGTAGGTATCAGTATTGCTCTAATTTTTAAATAGCAAAATCCTGAAACCAACAGAATAGCTAGTTTTTCTAAAGATAATCACAGCTTCCCTTTACTGTTATTTCAAATATATTAGAGGAATAATTTGTCCTCTTAATAAACTGTGTCATAGATCATCTCGGAACGTGGATTATACACCTTTTAGTGTATATCACTCAACTCCCATTCTCTGGGTTTGGGCTTTATTCTTAAAAAGAAATGAGGAATGTGGAAAATTGATGTCTTTTTCCCCACTCTTAGTACCTGGGAGACCGTGTCTCGGAGAAGGTGAAGACCAAAGTCATTGAATTGCTGTACAGCTGGACAGTGGCATTGCCAGAAGAATCCAAAATCAAGGATGCCTACTACATGCTGAAGCGACAAGGTAGGAAGTCAGCTGCTCACTCATGCATTCTCTCCAGCCTGTGCTTTAAGCAGGAATGTCACAAAATATTCAGCTTCTAATTACATGGGGTCAAGGCAAGCTCTGAGGGGACCTAGAACAAGGGGAAAATTCCCTGAAAAGCTTCTCATTATATTGAAATGCATTCGGCTGGGTTGGGTTGGCTGTTTTAACTAGATTAGTTAAATACTTGCAAATACTTTTGGTTTAGTTTGCAGGGCCTTTTTTGAGGTTTTCTGGAACTAGTTATTGAACGATTTGAGCAAGTCTGATTTAAAGTGAAATAAGACCCTCTGTGTAGCCTTTTGTGTTCCTTAAACTAGATCACTTTACAATTGCGCCTTTAGCTCGACTGGTACAAATTTCTTAGGTAGGCACAGTGAAAAAAGCTCAGCTGAGGATCATGCGGCTTCAACACAAGAAAAATAGGTTCCAGGAAAGCTCTTGAGATAGAGCATTGATTGAGATAGAGATTGATCTACGGGTTTGACAAGGGAACAAGGAGGAACCTTGGCTCTTTCCCCACTCATGGGGAATGAGTGGTTAGGAGTCTGCTCATCACCCCGTTTTGCATTGCTGCCTGCTTTCCTGCTCGGCTCATTTATACAAACAAATGTCATGCCCTTGAGTTTGCACAAAGCTGGGCTGTCTGAGACTTCAGTGGTTCAACAGCAAATGTGAAAGGGGAAAAGAGAAACAGTGGTGAGCTATTGATTATACTGAGCTATTAGAGGAGCAGCATGGACATGGCAACACAGTTGCTGGGTTTTTGGCCTTTATCAAGTAAAACTTCCTTTATTTTTCCAGCTAGCGTGCTCAATGGTTTTGACCCTGTATTGTTGATTAGAACAGTGTGCTGGTATCAAAGGACAGATGGGCTGCACGTTGGCTTTGATAGCAGCCTGTGAGTGACTGGGTGCGCTGCCTGGTGTGACTGCTTGTGCAAACCCATGTGGGTTCCCTTTCTGCTTTCAGGGATCGTTATGTTTGATCCTGTGATTCCTGCAGACAAAACCCTGATTCCTTCTCCGCCACCTCGTCCCAAAAACCCCGTGTTTGATGATGAGGAGAAATCCAAGGTACAGTGAAGACTTGTGTCATAATCACTAATGAAAAGTGATTACTCAGTGCACATTCAGAATGTACATGTACATTTTATTTCTGGGGTGGTGGTGTGTACTTTCACAGAACTCACTGTTTCCTCCACTTACCTAACCTGAAGATCCAGCTGAGGCCTTGTCTGCGTTACCATTAAGAGATTATTCCTAGTGAAAGTACCAGAAGGCAGAGAACGTTTCACACGTGGGGCCAAAAGTGAAGTATGGGAGGAAAAATTACATAGTGTCAGAAGTCTCTGAGATTTCACAGATGGGTCCTGTGTAGAAGCAAGAATGCAGTGACTCCCATGAAATAATAAACCATAAATTACTCCTGTGGAAATCACTGTAACTATGAAAGCAGTGAAAACTTTGTAAAGTGGGCTGTATCTGTTTTCCCCTGAATTGTTCACTTAGATTTCTTTTGCTGCTTCCCTTTTCCAAAGGGTCTTTATTTGTTTCCTGAATATCCTCTTCTCATCTTACAGCTTCTAGCCAAACTGCTGAAAAGCAAAAACCCAGATGATTTACAAGAGGCCAACAAGCTTATAAAATCCATGGTAAAAGAGGTAAGAAATTCCTGTAGGGTTGGTCCCAGCCAGCAGTCTGCTTTCCAGGTTTTAAGCAATTTGACTCCAAAATGGTGGAGAGCTTTAGGATCACGTGAATGGCAGCACCTGGGTTTTTGAGGCTCTGGGAGCATTGCGTTAGAACATTCCTTAGTTAAGTAGTGGGGATCGAATGAGACGGACCATTGGCAGCTTCCAACCAGCATTTTTTAAAACACAACACTACTAACTTGCATCTAGTCTTCGGGGTTACCAACATAAATGGGTACCATCTGATGACTTAGTGGGGCTCTGTATTATATGAATGTGTTGAAATTTTGACTCCAGCTCACAACTGCCAGACGTTAATATCACAAAAATGTCCGCAGTTGGTGTCTCTGGTGGAGGACAGGGCAAGAAGGGGCAAGGATTGAATGCCGCTTGGTGTAATTAACTACGTTCTCATCACTCAAGATGGTAGTTCATGTCGGGGTTTGGTGGGACCATCACAGTACCGCCCTGGATGCTGAGGACTGAGTCATTGGACTGAGCCTGCTCACAAGCAGGCTTCATGGAAACACCTTCCTGTTTGTGGAGCTCTGATGCATCCACCCATGGCAGTCATTAGAAACCCTGGAGTCCAGGAAATGACTCACCGTGTTTCTGGCAAAAAACCCTAAAAAGGATAGCTTCTAGACTGAAGAGGATGTATAGGTTGCTGCAATGTTTCCATTTAAGCTTCTTCTGTCCCCAGGCAGACTTTTCTTTAGTTGGAATCTCAAATCAAAGATGGGTGGACATTTTCTATTAGAGAGTGCTTGTTTTTCCTAGTAAATGTTTTGCTTCAAACACACCTTTTTCATAAAATGGAATCAAATGACAAGAAAAAAAAAATCATCTTCTGAAAAGTCAGAAAGAAACTTTTGGGAGCTTTTTTATTTTTAATGGTATAATTACACATTAGAGTATTTAATGAGACTTTCTGGAAATATCAGGTTTCTATCATTTCAGAATGGTGGTGAAAAGATAATAAAATAAGCAAAGCTTCACATGAATGGGGAGTTTGGGGGTTTTTTTTCTAGCTTAACCTTAAGTAGACATTACTTAACATTTACAGGTAATACCTGCTGTTGTGATACTGTGGACCTTTACAGGGAAACTCACTTTTTATGTCTGTGTTTTACACCCCGAAGGATGAGGCTCGGATTCAAAAAGTGACAAAACGCATGCACACGCTGGAGGAAGTAAATAACAACGTGAAGCTGCTGAATGAGATGTTGGTTCATTACAGCAAAGAGGACTCGTCGGAGGCCGATAGGGAGCTCATGAAGGTGGGTCTTGAGCTGCTCCTTCTTCCCAGAAATCCTGCAGTCAGTCCTTTCTTCTTACAGACTTGAGTTTTGCAGAGAATTACAAACAGTTCAGTAAAATGGAGAGCAACATTGAGAAACGAGCAGTTGTTGGAAGCAGCAGGAAAGAAAATAACCACATTTTTAACACCTTTCACCAAAGGACTCGGTGCCCTGCAAGGACAGTGGATAATATTTGGTTTTGCACCTGCTTGAAGTGAGGTACAGCTGTTCTCCAAAGATGCAGCGTGGCAGAATCAAGAAGCTGCAGTTTGTAATTCTTGCTCATATTAGGACACACTAATTGCAGATAATGACTGTTCCTCACGGCACTGTGGATGGATAAACTGAAGACTGAATGGGACGCAGGAAATGTGTCCCCCCTTCGAAGGAAGAGTTTTAGCTAGTGTTAAAAGGTTGGGAGAACATCAAGAAGGAATATTCAAAATAGCCACCATGGATAGTTGGATAGGCCGAGGGCATTGAAGAGTTAACGCCTTGTCTAATTAAAAAAAGTTAAACCTACTTGTGTTTAACAACAAGCTCCTGAAATGATGGTAGGAGGCTTAAGAAACTGGCTTGTTTCTGAACCGTTTCCTTCTTGCCACCTTTCTTGCGTGGTTGCAGGCTCTTTGAGTAGAGGTTGCAGCACAACTGAAGCGTAATTGTTGACGCACAGCTCTGCTCTTCCTTGGGCTTTCAGGGACTACTTTAATACAAGGAGGGAACATCTCTTTTGGGTTGGAGCTGGCCATGAGTGCTGACGTGAGGGAGGACTGAGAGATGTTGTGTTTAAAGTGGGGATTGTGTCTAGATTCCCAGGCTGACGTAATGCTTCGCAGCGCTGTTAATAGGGCAGGGATGGGCGATCTTGGTCATCCAGCCACACTAGCGTGCTCAGCACAGGGAGACTGGTTTCTCTATTCCGGGCTTTTCATTGTGTGCCTGGGGAGTCGTTCTGTGCTGACTGGTGTTGCTGACAGTGGCTCCTGACTGATGAAACCCTTTGTCCTCATCTGTCTTCCTAGGAGCTCTATGAAAGGTGTGAAACCAAAAGACGGACGTTATTCAAGCTGGCCAGTGAGACGGAGGATAATGACAGCAGTTTGGGTAAACGCAGTTATACTTCTCCTTTTTTTTTAATTGCTTTTGTGACCTGTGACTGTGCGAGGGTTCAGCAAGGGAATGGCTGCTGTAAAGACGCCTCTTCACTGTGAATTCACTTCGCTTTGAGCAAGCAGATAAAAGACAAGATCCTTGCCTCTTTTTGCTTATCATTTAAATTCAGGCAAGGACTTGACAGTGGAGTTGGTGGTTTGGGAGGCTGGGGGCGATAATGGGGGACAGCTGCTGCTTTAGAAAGGAGGTTGCTGTGGGGAACAAAGCCTTGGACTCATTTTTTCATTGCTACTGTAACGTGCACAGACCTAGAAAGGTCAGGGTATTGCTTAGAGAATCATGACAAAGACTGAGTAATGGAGCTTATAGCCAAAAAATAACATTTTTTTCTTGCTGATTATTTAATTGATAACTGAACACTCTCAGCATTATTGGGAGCAAAGTTACTAAAGTCTTGGAGGTCGTTTTTGTCTCTCTTGCATGTAGGGGATATTCTGCAGGCCAGTGACAATTTATCCCGTGTGATAAATTCCTATAAAAAAATAATAGAGGGGCAAGTGATCAATGGTGAAGTGGATCTCCCTGTGATGTCTGTAGTGGAAGGTGAGTTCCTGGGAAGCCAACTGTTTACTTTCGAATCCTGCAATTCTAAGTCTTTTGGACGGGGTTTGCTGTGAATTGTGGTGAAGTAGGCTATTGGTGGTTCTTGTGGCCAACGGTCTGTGAACCACAGCGGGACAAGACAGCTCCTAAGCAGTGGATAGACAATCCTGGACATCAGCAACAGTGCTGCAGCTTTGCATTTTCCATTGCTCATTCCATATTATTGAAACTTTTGATAACATCAGTAGCAAACCTGCATCTGAACAGTTTCTGTGGCTGGAAGTTCTTGTACATTTTCCTCTCTGCATTTCTCCTGTTAATTAATGGTGACATGTAAGAGGAAGGTGATTTTATTAAAAGGATGATGGGAAGAGAGTGGGAGCCAGGCCAGGGGTCCTGGCTTTGCCAGCAACTCCATTTGTGAATTTAGGCCAGTCACCCACTTTACACTTCAGTTTCACCATTGAAAGCTCTGGACATGTGTCAGAATTAGCATTTGGGAGTCACTTACACATTTCCACACAGAGAGCAGTAGAGGAATGCATAATGCTGCCCTACAGTATCTTACTGGGACAAGACTGTCCTAAATATGAAGGGAATTCTAGATCCAGACAGTATGACTTTTTTTCCTCAGCTCTCCAGTGCTCTGATAGTCTTTGCTCATGGTAATTCTGTAGAATCTCCCAAAGCCTCACCTGAGCTCAAAAAGATTTTGAAAAGACTACAAATTATGCTACAAGAAGCACTGGGGAAAGAGCAGTGTTTGGAGCAGATGTTGATTTTCAGATACAAGTTTTTTAAGCATCTGGGTTGGTTTAAGTAGCTGGGGGACAGCAAATGCTTAGGTGGAAAGCATATGGGCTTTCTCTCTTATAAAGAGCCATCAGCCGTGATTAAATGAGGATCTGTGTTTATCTAATCCATCTCTCTGATAATTTCTTCTGTACGCTGGGTTTGCTCTGAGCCTTTTGCCTTCTTTCCTAGTAGTGCTCTTCTCCTGTCCGCTGCAGGGAGTAACTCCACAAGTAATCTCAACACCCTCATTGACCTCGCGGGATTGGATGTCACCAGCACCCAGCCACCTCCAATGCCACCCACCACCCTGACGCCAGCCCCCCCGGCAGCCCCAGCCGAAATCCCCATTCTCCCGCCTCCTCCCCAGACGTTGGCGCAGTTGCGGAGCAGTTCCTCCAGCCAAGTGGAAGCCGCACCCACTCAGCAGAGCAGCACGGCCAACTCCCTCTCCTTGCTGGATGAGGAGCTTCTGTGCTTAGGTAAGACACTGAGGGGCCCAGGAAAGGGCTACTCAATCCATGCCTAACAGAGACTGCTTTCTTCCTTCAGCGTGAGTGTGAGGGCTGGCTGCGCGCGTGGCATGCCTAAAAGGAGCGTGAAATGCCTTTGGTTTCTAGAGGAGTCCAGGGGACGCTCCCTTGCATCATCCTGAGTGTAAGACCTGGTCAGTGCATCAGTATTAAAAACTCTGATCTTCCCAGAGCAGGGTGAAAGTGAAATAACTGTTGAGTGTAATTGCAGTCCGATAAATCTGTAGGTGCTTGGACATGCCAGGGATGCCATCCAGAGGGACCTGGACAGGCTTGAGAGGTGGGCCAATGCAAATGGCATGAAGTTCAACCAAGCCAAGTGCAGAGTCCTACACCTGGGACGTGGCAATCCCAGGCATAAATACAGGCTGGGCAGAGAATGGCTGGAGAGCAGCCCTGAGGAGAAGGACTTGGGAGTGCTCATGGATGAGAAGCTCAACATGAGCCGGCAGTGCGCGCTGGCAGCCCAGAAAGCCAACCGTATCCTGGGTTGCATCAAAAGAAGCGTGGCCAGCAGGGCACGGGAGGTGATTCTCCCCCTCTACTCTGCGCTTGTGAGACCCCACCTGGAGTACTGTGTCCAGCTCTGGAGTCCTCAACATAGAAAGGACATGGAACTGTTGGAACAGGTCCAGCGAAGGGCCACTAAGATGATTAGAGGGATGGAGCACCTCTCCTATGAGGACAGGCTGAGAGAGCTGGGGCTGTTCAGCCTGGAGAAGAGAAGGCTCCGGGGAGACCTGATAGCAGCCTTTCAGTATCTGAAGGGAGCCTACAGGAGAGCTGGAGAGGGACTCTTTGTCAGGAAGTCTAGTGATAGGACAAGGGGTAATGGTTTTAAATTGGAAGAGGGGAGATTTAGATTAGATATTAGGAAGAAGTTCTTTACTGTGAGGGTGGTGAGGCACTGGAACAGGTTACCCAGGGAAGTTGTGGAGGCCCCATCCCTGGAAGTGTTTAAGGCCAGGCTGGATGGGGCTTTGAGCAACCTGCTCTAGTGAGAGGTGTCCCTGCCCATGGCAGGGGGGTTGGAACTTGATGATCTTTAAGGTCCCTTCCAACTCTAACCATTCTATGATTCTATGCAGGCTGCGGTTTGGTGCGGCTTTCACCCTTGACTCTGCCGCTGTGCTAAAGAGCAAGTACCTTAGAGGGCTTGCATATGGGAGCCTGTAGAATGCCTGCCTGCCTGTGGAGCCCAGAGGTGAACAGCAGAAGACACTGCAAATCAGGAAGGGTTAGAAGAGCTGTGTGCAGGGGGTGACTGTCGGCTACTGGTGCTGTCAGTCTCTTTTCCTCATCGTAGACTTGCAGCCTATTTCAGTCTTTCATCAGATTCTTGGGCTCTGGCAGAGCTGAATCAAGTAGTTTGATGGTACTGAAACAGTTGCTAAGGGATGACACCGAACTCATTTGCTCGTCCAGTCACCTACTTGTTCTTTTTCTTTTCAGGCCTGAATGACCCAGCGCCTACAGCGGTGAAGGAGACATCAGAAAACAACCAGTGGAGCATGTTTGAGGTACAAAGGAGGGTCTCGGAGGAAGGGGAGGGAGGGGGCTGTCCTTGTGGGAGGTTTCAGGACACACTCTGTCACTTTGGAGAAGCGTGATCACACATACAGGCAAAGGGGCAGCTGTTCCTGAGGGGAAGTTTGGCTTAGCCCTAAAATCTGGGATAGCTGTGTCTGAACAGAGTAGATATCCTTGAACCTGGCTTTCTCAGTTTCCCATCTGACCCCCATGATGTTAGCACTTCCTTTCCTTGAATTACAGATCAGAGGTAGCCCTGACATAGGCCACAGACTTTGCTGCTTGCCACCCAGCACCTGTGTTTGCGGTAAATCTATCTCCCTCTGTAACAGTGCCATCTCTACAACAGGGGGAAACAGGGAGTTAGAGTATCTGCTCGTCCTCTCTTTCAGAACGACCAGCTGGATCTGGATTTCTTTAATCCGAAGATGGTGACTGTTGCTTGCAACCCTGCAGGGAACCCTCTTCTCCATCACACGTCACAGACCACGTGTGGAACGTCAGTGACGCTGCCTTCTGCTTTCACAGCCTCACAGGCTGCTCCGAGCATCCCAGCACCAAACTCGGCACCGTTTGTATTCTCTGCTGGACCGGCTGCCCCTGCGGGGCCTCCTAAGACTATTCCGGCTGCTCCTGGGTACTTCTGCTCATCTGTGGGGAGCAATATGTCACATAAGATGGATGCATTGGGACAACTCCTTGAAGAAGCCAAAGGGTAACTAAAAGTGCTGGACTTTGCTTTGTCTCTGCAGTTAGAAAGCCAAGCTTGCTGCAGCATCGGGTTCAGAGGCAGGCTTTCAACTCGCTGGTTTGGTAGAAATGTGTGATTGGGATTTTCCTCCCCAGAGGGTTTCAGTTTACGAACTAATACGAGGGTCCCAGCTCCAGGAGGGAAAGGCAGACACTGCTAGGCAGCGCACCTCTCAGCTGCACCTGTTGCCCGATACAAATGCACGGTGTAACCTTGAGCAGCCCACTGAGGTACAGAGGCCTTTGCCCATCTCAGCCTTCCCCACCACCTTGGCAAAGGTGGGACTCTGCTTTCTTCTTGACTTAAGAGAAGTGATGCCTAACCCTACCCCCACCACTTCCTCGTAGCTCTCCCTCTTACATGAAGCCATAATGACTAACAGACTCTGATCTGGCTCCAAGCCACTGCTTTGTCCTCAGGATCTGCTGTTATCTCCGGGTTTGTGGTGAAATGCCCACTTCACTTTCAACTCAGTTCCCATTTTTTTTCTCTCTCTCTTCCAGGACTGCCACCCAAGGCATGGCGACAACCTCGGTGTTCCCTGGGGTTACTTTGCCAACCACTGTCACCTCTGCCCCATTAATAGCACCTGCAGGGCTGCCAGCCACCGCCCCTGGAGCCCCTCCAATTCCTTTCCCAAGCACCTGCACCACTGGCTCAGGAAGCCCTCTCTTCCAGCCAGCATCATTCCAGCAGCAAGGCAGTCCCATGAAAGCACCTGAAATTTCTTTGGCCAACGTCCATGTTCCCTTGGAATCCATTAAACCCAGTAAGTATCTCAGGTTTTTCACCTCTCTGTGAACATTTTTTAAAAGCAAAGCTTCTGGACATAGCTTATGAAGTAGAGAGAAAGGATGAGACGTCCCAGCTGAACAGTCAGATTGCCTAGAGCTGCTGCCAATGGAATTCTGCAGCATAAACCTTCATTCCTCTCCCTTTCTCTCTCTGTGGCAGGCAGTGCCCTCCCAGTGACAGCCTATGACAAGAACGGCTTCCGGATCCTCTTGCACTTTGCCAGGGAGTGCCCGCCGGGAAGGTCCGATGTGCTAGTCGTGGTAGTCTCGATGCTGAACACGGCGCCGCTTCCTGTGAAGAACATTGTGCTTCAGGCTGCTGTGCCGAAGGTAGGGACGTGTGGCTCAGGCCCGCGGTGACGCGAAACTCTGCTTTTGGGAAGGCCTGGGTGTGAACTCAGAAACATGGGACAGCCTGGTTCTCCCTTTCTATAGGCTGTGCTCTGCCTGTTTCCAAAAAATAAAGGTAGTTGTCAGAGACAGAAAACACTGAATAGGGAAAGTCAAGAACCGCAGGTAGTTAGTGGTTTATTTTTTTTGCTATCCAAGATTGAGCTGTGTCTGTTCATGAAGGTGGCTCAGGTAGCATGATGACAGGACTGTTACATGGACAGAGCCACCCTTGAGGTGTTTAGAACCAGAATTTTTAACAGACATCCTAAATCTGATGACATGTTCCATTCTAGTCTTACTGCACCTAGGTAATTTTGGATGGCCAGCTTTGTGTTTTGAAAACTGGCCCAATCTCAGCTACCATCTGCCTACTGTTGTGAAGGTGTTGGCATTAAAACCTCTGACAGAAGAGCACTCGGGAAGGTGCTGTTGGTGTTCACCTGACCAGTGCTTTTGCCCTGGGCTGACTTGTCAGTCTGCCTGTTCCTGTCACGTCGCACAAGCTGGGCTGGCTCTTGTTTCCTCATCCTCGCATGTGGATTGAGTCTCTTGAGTTTGGATGCGTGGTTATATCTCCCCAGCCTGTGCATGCGTCTTTCATCGTCCCCAGGGTAGGAGATAATCCCTGAGGTTCTGCTTTCGTTCTCATTTGCAGTCCATGAAAGTGAAGTTACAACCGCCCTCTGGCACAGAGCTGTCTCCCTTCAATCCCATCCAGCCACCTGCTGCCATCACCCAAGTCATGCTTCTGGCAAATCCTGCGAAGGTGAGAGGGGGCAGTGGGATTTATCCTCTCTGTGTCAGACACATTTGACGTAAGGTGAATTCTCCAGAGGAGTTGGACCAAATGTTTAGGCAGATAAAGCTGTTTATTCCCAGCGCCAGAGGTGGTTACTGCGTAATGTTGGTGTTTCAGCTCCGGGCTAGAGAGAGGGTGGACGTAGTCTTTTCCCCCCCAGACTTTGTCAGCAAGGGAAGGTGTGAGAAGGGCCTGTACGTTTCTCCCAGCAACAGCGTATAAGGCTTGGCTTTAAAGGGCAGCAGCCAGAGCTGTGTCAGGAGTTTGCCTGACTCCTTCGTGCGCTGGAAGTGCTTGGCTTTGGTGGTCATTAGATTGATGTCAAATTAGCTGGTGCTGTAGAAATACTTTAGCTGTGCTGAGGCTATAGCCTGACAGACCTGAGCCAACAGACAAATGTCAGATCACGTCTGTTCCATTACTCTTGGAGGATGTACCTGTGACCAGGGAAACGACGTGGTTAACACTCTTTTCTGCTCATAGTGCTGGGAGCACGTGAGTAGCTGTTTCTACTCATTTAAGTAGCCTGCTCCATAAAGCTCAAAGCTGCGTGCCGAAGTAACTTCTAATTGTCTGACAAATCTAGATGTCACTACTTGAGAATTGCAGCAAAAGGGTCCTTAAAGTACCAGCTGAAAGCTTTGAGATCCAAAAGGATAAATGTCAGAGGGGTTTGGTGTATTGTTGGAAAACTTTGAGAGGTAGATGGGCATCCCCTCATGGAAGGACTGATTCCGTCTCCTGCTTACTGTTTTACTAGGAATTTTGCAGAGCAGGAACTGTTTTATCTTCCTCCACATGATGAGGAATTTTATTTTGAAAATGTTGAACTATTCCAGCAGCATTCTTCAGGTTCACTGGAGAGCAGCTGAGCAATGGGTGCTGGCCATGTCTGTGCAAACTGTTATCACAGGTGCTTCTCTCCTACTGTTCCATGCTAAATAATAAAGCTTTTGTGGTAGAAAAAATGTAAGGTAAATAACTCAGGTTGGCTAAATAGCTGAACTACTCCACAAACTTACCTCGGCCCTCTTCCCCCTGCTATGTGCAACAGAAGTTGTGTGATCTCTGTAGAGCTGTAACAGTGTTTTGTTCGGGAGGTCTTCTCACGTTGCTCTTGGGTTTTGTCTTTCCTACAGGAGAAGGTGAGGCTGAGATACAGACTGACCTTCACACTGGGAGACCAGCCCAGCACAGAGGTTGGCGAAGTGGATCAGTTTCCTCCGGTAGAGCAGTGGGGGAATCTATGACCTTGGGACGCTGCCAGAGACTCTGTGACAGGACCAGGAAAGGATCCCACAGGACTGGAATGAATGTGACGTGGGGAGGGACACACATGCTATCCACTGGTGACGTTCAGCTTTGTTTACATGTCCTGACCACTCCACTTGTAGCTTTAGTCCAGAATGTTTTGCCCCACATCGAAGGGGTCCTGGGACATTTACGCCAAGCATGAACCGAGTGGCAGCCGGTAACAGGCAGTGCTGGCTGCTTTTATCTTGACCTCTGGGTGAATCTGGTTCTATCTTCTACTCTACTATTAAACTTGAACTTGCTGTATTTTGAGGGGAGACCTGTCAGCAGGAGGGGATTTAGTTGGCTGGTTCCTGTGCTGCTGTCCCGAGATACCGACAGGCTGGTGGGGTAATGATGCCACCATGAGCTTCCTCAGTGCAGAGCCCTTACACATGCCCTTCCTCGGACTTTTACCTCCTCAGTGCCGGACTGGACCTGCTAAGCATGTTGAGCAATAACGCTGGCTCCGTGAGGGAATGCTTGTTTGGTTTTTTTTTATACTGAAATGGCACTTAGCTCCCTTCCTTTCCCTCCACTGCTTCATTCCCTACAGCCAACGTAAGCAGCCCCTCGCTCTGTGTTGTGCGACGCTGCTGCTGCTGCTTTAGTTGCTGTATTTATTTTATACTGCTACCTGCCGCCCTGTTGTGTCCGTTTGGGGCAGCTGGGGCTGAGTTTTGTAGGCAAGTGGTTACACTGGTTATTTTTCTGCCTTCGTTGCATTCCGTGGCGTGGGGAAAAGAGGAAGTGTGTAGCGAGGAGGTAAACAGGGCTGGAAAGGAGCGGTCAGTATTGGTGGAGGACAGCACCTGGAGTGCAGAAATGTCTTTACAATCACTAATCGGGTGCAGTGACTGAATCCAGGGATAAGGAGAGGTGCCTCTCGCGTCCCCTCATGCGGGCAGTATTATTATTGTAGTTGAATACTGTGTTTTACCAAGACGAGTACAATGACATACAAGATGTAAATAATAGAGCTATAGGATATCTAAATAGAAACAAGCAGACGGTGAAAGGAAAGAAGGCTCCACTGGGCTGTGACGATGCATGTGCTGGGTTTAATGCCCTCTTTTATTTGTTCCCTGTATTAAGTGGCCAAGTGCAATTTTCCCCACGAGGGGGAAAGCGGTTTTGCTGGACATCAGTGTTCTGCACTCGCAGGGGGCAGAAGAGCCGACCCCTCTAGCTACAGTCTCACAGAAACTAGGTTTAAGTCACGTGAACTTGATTCCAGCAGTCCCTTCCTTCTCCTCCTGGATTTCTAGTCTCAAGCAGTGCCTCAACGAGCTTTGAGACAGACTGTTTTAACTTGAAACGGGGTTTTTTAAACATCCATTGACAAAAGCACAGATAGGGCGGGTCCTTGGACACGAAGCTCAGCGTTTCTAGCAGTGCTGTCAAGCACCAGCTCTTACCACACTGCGTCTGGGAGCGGTCAGCTCAAGTGTCGAGAAAACCAGCGGGAGGAGACCCCTGCCTGTTGTAGGAAGAAAACTCCAGAGGAGAAAGTGCTGCTGGAATTAATGGGTGTCTGTAAAGCCCATTACTGCAAATGCAAATTGGAGTTACTTAGAGTTGAATTTTCTTTACTGTGTGGCGAAGTAAAAATCACTAGAGATGAAAAACTCCGCGGATTGGAAGGCCCGAGGGGTCCTGCTCAGAGGCACCAGGCAGTTGTAGAAGCCCCTGAAGGTGGATTCAAAGCTTGGCCAAGGAACTTGCCGTGAATTCCGGGTCTGAAGCTCATGAAGACCCCAGCCTTGTCAGCTCCATGATGCAGAAGGCAGGTGAGAGGGATGGGCATGTTGTTTGCATCCTTAAAGGAAGCGGTTTTAAATCGATGGACTAGGATAGGGGACAAAGAGAGAATTCTTTCTGCCTCAGACATGTTCTTGCCAGCACTTTAGACACAGTAGGCATGAGGGTGGTGCTTAGGTCAGGGTGGCGTGGCCTGAGGAAGCAGGTTTCGCTGCTTTAGATGCCTACACGTGGATCTCACTGTGACTTTGAGGGAGTCAGAAGAGCACACGTGCTTTCTGCAGAATGGCTTCGTTCTCAGTGTTACTGCCCGCGCTGTACAGCCAAACGGAAAGATGCTGTAGCCTTGCTGCGTGGCAATGCGTTGTTAAAAGCTTTGGAAATTAAAACTATGAATGTTCCTTGTCTGTAGGGTGAGGTTCCTGCTTCATACTGAACAGCCGTAACTGTATATACATCTCAAATGCGTTTGTTCTGCTGCATGTTAAATAAATTGTTTTCCCTACGTTGCTCTGTGGGTAACCCTTACTAATGACTGCTCGTGGAGTCCAGGGCTGTTCCTGCCAATCCTAAAACTCCAACCCATCATCTGGAGACCATCCAAACTAAGCGAAAATGGAGAAGTCGCTGTTTTGTGAAACCCCAATGGTTTAGAAGGTGGGCTTCATTTCAGTCCTGGGCGCTAGAGGTAAAGCAAGTGAAAAAGCCCAGGTGCTGCTGCCCTCGGTGATGAGGTTTACTTTACCGGGGAGGGTTGCCAGAGAAGTTAGAACAAGCAACCGTAACGTTTCGATGCAGCTGCGTCTTACAAGTTACATTTTTTTTAATATTTAATGTTTATGGAAGACAAGAACAAATCCCCAAGCAATATGCAAAACAAGACATTTATTCTTAGAAAAGCAGTCAGGTTTATGTACAGTGAGCCACAGAGGAGGAGTAAAATCACACGTTGCTGTCTTCACGATCCTTCCAACGTGCCTTCTTTGACGATGACTCGTGCAAGATTTCGTGCAAGAGCAAGTCTCAGCATTTCCACTTTCGTAGTCTCGACGTCATCATCCTAAAAGCGAGCAGAGTTTGGGTCAGGCTGCTACACGCAGTGATGAGCCGGCGACAGGTTCTTTTTCCCAGTTTTGGAAAGTAAGGATGCAGGTCATTAAGAGGAAGCGTGCATATATATCGACCTGTCGTAGGGATCTCCTTAGAAGAGTAAAAGCTACATTTCCTACTTTTAGATCAACCCAAGACAGCATTGCCAAGCCTTTTCCTGGCAGCTGCAGAGGTTTGCATGGGGAGCAAATGGCTCCCTGTTCTGCGCCTGGAACGTTTCATAGCTCGAGCTGTTAGATGGCAGCCTCTCAGCTTTTCATTGCCCATGTCATTTGCAATTATTTATCTTGGAAAAGCATCACAGTCCAATCCAAATCGGCAGAAGCGAGGATTGGAAGTACTCCTGTACTGGGTTTGTGTATACTTAAATCTCTCTTCATGATGCCTCATTTGGCTGGCCTTTAAAAATAACACAGACCAGCCTTGGGAACTCAGCCTCTCCCTTTTTTCTGCCCCCAAGCAGGAATATAAATTTAGGATTTGCTTTCCCTGACCCTCCCCACAGCCCCACCAATTCACTACCCAGTTGTCCTCAAAACAGGAGCTACCTGGAATTTCTGCTTATCCGACTTTCCTGCTGTCAGGTCTTCCAGGCATCGCATCAACTCATAAGTCTGTTCTGCTGAAAATATGACCTGTGGAAATTGAAAGTATGTACTAAAAATGATCAAGTTTAAGGACATCACACAGACTGAGAAGATAACTCAGCTGAGAGGCAGGGAACGCTTTCATGCTCCCACGGATCCGTTCTGACCCTTGAAATCACAGGATCAGAGGATAAGTCAGGCTCGAAGTGACTTTGGGCAGTCTCTAGTGCCACCTCCTGTGCAAAGCAGGGTGGGCTACGAGGTCAGAGCGGCTGCTCTGGGCTTTAGCCAGTCATGGGTCTGTAATTGCTAAACTCATTTTCTTGATGGATCTTAAAGCAAAAAATTGGCTTAGAAGAAGGAAGCGCAGTAGAAAAACCTTCAAGCCAACTACCAGAAGGAACTGGATGTAGCGTGTACTTAAATTATCAGCAGGTGTATATTCCACTGCCCTTTTCTAAAAGCAAGGAACCAAGTTAGGAGTTGATTATCCTGCCCTGGGTCCCGGGCACTCCCACTGACAGGACACTTGGATAGACACTTGGATAGCCGTGCAATTCTGGAACTGCCACAAACAGTTCCGCACTGGAAGCGTGAGTCCTAGCCTGGGGGCAGAAAGGGGCTCACCTCTTTGGGAGAACCTTGTCGGGAAGAAGAGAAAGGGTGTGGGGGGCTCTGTCTGCTCACCTCTTTCTGCTCCAGCAGGGGAAGGGCATCCGTCAGCAGGGTCATCCAGAAGGAGCAAGGAGCGATGTGAGCCGTCATCAGCATCAAAAGCAACCTGGCAGCTTCAGAGAACCGCTTCTCCCCGTACAGCCGGTGGAATTCTCGGTACTTCCCTACACAGGGGTGCGGTGAAGGGCAAAAGGCGTCAGTGTCTGTCAGACCCGCGGTGCCGATGGCAGATCCGTCTGCTCCCTTGGAGCCTGGGGTAGAACTACCCCCACCTGAAACGGGTCTCCAAAGCAGCCGAGTCTGGGGGAACGGGAGTCTTGTGCGTGAAGAAAGGTTCAAATAGAGACTGGCTGAAAAGGTGGCCAAAAACCTGTTACTGTTCTCAGTAAGGTTTACTGATCGAACCAGCCTGGTCGCTAACTGAGACAGTCTGGTGAGGAGTGTCTGCAGGGCGAGAACCACACGAGTGGCTCGGAGAGAGCAGTGGTGTCTGTAAAAACCAGGAACGGGAGGGGAGAGGCAGGGGGGTGAACGTTCTTTTTGATACCGCAGAGTATCAGGAGGTCTGAAAGGCTTCATTGTCCTCCTGATTGTTTAAATGGAAACTGGGATCTTTGTTAATGTGGAAAGTTCTGCTTTCGTTAAGAATTAGTTAGATCAATATCCAGCACATGAGAACTGGCTAAGGATGAAAGTGAGTTTTACTCTGTGGCTTTGTTTATATCCACTAAACTGTCAAAATACTGGTAGTAGTGATTCCCATTCAGATTCACCTCTGACTCACGCTTCAGCTAAAGACAGGGATGTGGGAAAGTTGTCCAGCAAAAATACACCTGATGTTTCTAAAACCTCCAAAGGAAAAAGCAGCAGACATATTTTTCAAATCTTTCAGGATTTTTTAGAAAAAGTAGAAAGGGAGGCATTTTCTCTACAAGCACAGTTTATAAACAGAGTTACACAAACTACAAATCTTTGGGGCTGATGCAAAGGTCACTGGGTGACATTGGGCACAGAGAGACAGGAGGGATCACCAGTTCGGTAAGGCACAGTTCGCTTCTAGGCTTCGTTCAGAATAAAGTCTAAATGAAGGAAATACAGTTCCAATTTTGCAACCTTGGACCAAATGGGAACAGATCAAATTCAGGATCCCCCTCACTGTAATGCTGGTGTCAGCCAGAAGGGAGCCAGCCCAACTGCCAAGAGCTATTCCAAATTCCTATTAGATTTTTGGCCCAGTAATTGCACTTGCTAACTGCTGGAGCTCCAGAGAAAGGTGCATTTTAACTCGATTTCCTGTCTTGCTCCATTAATCAAAGGCCACAGAGCAGCTGCAGCCAGCCGGGCAGGTTACCACAGCCCGCACTTGTGCCAGCCAGGAGAAGGAAGCTGTGGTCTGTGAAGGGAACTAGCTGGAGGGCCCTCGCCTGTTATTTGGCACAGTTCCTGCAGTGAAAGGGTAGAAGAGATCTTGTGTTTGAGCGAGCTCAAAATCATCACACTGAACCAACAAAAGATGTTGAGATTTTGGAGAACTTCATGAAGTTTAGTGGAACTATCACATTATCAAAATAACTTAAAACCAGCGGTTTACTCTTCTAAGGAAGCCCCCTAAGGTCTTCCAGATTGTGTCTGTTAGTATTTCAAAGCCTCTCTGGGTAGTGATACGGTCTGGAAAAACAACTAAGAAAGGGGAAGGCTGCAAGAGTCAGAGTTCAAGCCTGTGCTGCTCAAAGCGGTGCAGAACAGGTGCCTGCTGCGAGCGCAGTCGGAAATGCAGCCCCCTGGTAGCAAGCAGCCTACATCCCAAATCACCTTCAGCCATTTGCTTTCCCCTCATCGCTACAACAGGATGTAGCCAGATGGAGGAAGAGACAAATCCAGGTAATTTCGTGAAGCGAACTATGTTCTAAATAACAGGCCAGAATGAAAACCGTAGACGCTTCTTACCGAGAAATGTTAGCCGGTCACTCAGCAGCATGGATGGTCCCAAATTATCAATGAGGTCTAAGTCAGAGAAGCATCCCCTTTCACAGTAATCCTTAAGGAATCTAGGGAGAAAGTAAACCACAGTAAAAGCTTAGAGGGGAGAACGTCGTCCACACTCATTTTACGTCTCCTAATCCCTTCCCAGAAAACTTTACAACTGAGTTCCACCTTAATCAACGTCCCATGAGGGTTTCAGAAGACATCAAAACGTTTCCTGGGAGTGGCCAATGAGCGGGCATAATGTGCGTTTAATGGACATTTTATTTATTCTTCTAGATTTTGTGGTAGTTGAGATCTGTTCTTTAAAAGGAGTAAGTGAAGGAAGGAGCACAGGAAGCTGAGGCTGGTGGATGCATAAATAACACTCACATCATAACAAAAGCTCTATTTTTCTGCTGTGTTTAAAAAAAAAAAGTCGATAAGCAGCAGGAACAAAAACGATTCTAAAAGCTTTTCATCTGTTTTGTCACAGCCTTCATTATGCTTTTTTTCAGAGCAGCTTCCTGTGATGGTTTCCTTTCACCTTCTGTTGAAAGAAATATGATTCCCACTCCCTCAAAGAACAAATGAAAAAAAAAACCCAACCAAACACAAAACCCCAAACCAGCAATCTTTTACTACTCCATTTTTTCACTTCTGAAGACAGAGTATTGCCTGGCCACCTACCCAGAATGTAGTTTCATAATTATACTCAAACTGTGCAAAGAGATTGGTACCTGCCTATTTCCAATTAGCAAAACCATACATGACCCGCATTGCTAGAGATTAAAAAGCAGAAAAAGAGCGGCCATATCTTTTGTCTAGGTCTAAGCTAAGTGTCAGCATCCTCTGCAGTTTTACAGTGATCTGCCCACCCCTGCAAGGTGGGACAAGCTTATGCAAAACCAGGGACACGATAAAATTTTACTTTTTGTTACGTATTTTCTAACTGTGGCTCGGGGTTTTTTTGCAAATGGCGGCTTAGGCGACTCCTGCTGACTTGCCTGGAGATTGCACAGTGAACTAGACTGGTTAAAAATAATCTGCTGAATAAAGCAGAGGAGGGGACTATCCCCCACCCAAATCATTCCTGTACAGCCCATCAAACAGCTGGATCAGAGCAAGGGAAAGGGCAGTGCGTAAGACAGAGAGACTGCCAAAATAAATGTTTATCAAAGCAAGGTCTAAGAGGATCGTACAGTTAGATAAAGCCAATCTGTTTGACCTCTAGATTTCATGAAGTAAAAGAGTGTAGAAAGCAAACAGTATTCTAGATGAAAGTACCCAAGGGTGTCCCTTTCTAGTGATGAAGCAGGTATTGGGTCTGAGGGAAAGACCATCCCAATCTGCCTGCACCAGGAGCTTTTCCGGTCCATCCCTTTCTCCCCTTCCTACCACCCCACTACAGCAGCAGTCAACTGAGAGCTTCCCACTCACTCACCGATCGGATATTAGTGTAGCAAAAGCCGCATCTTTAGCTCTGATGCTCCATGACAGGGCAGAGCCCAAGCGATTATTCCGCAGAGCTTTCATGGCCATGATTTTACAGATGCTACGAACTTAGGAGAAAACACAGGGGAAGAGGGAAAGAATTAGTTTCAGTAGTTTCACTTGCATCACTACAAAACAATGAGATTTAAGAACCAATCACCTTGTTCATGCATCTGTCTCTGCTCACAGATCCTCAGCACTTTCAGGGCCTTCTGTTCCGTGTTCAGGGGTATCCGCTCAATATGAAGTTCCAAATACACCCTGCCATATTCTGGACAGTGGTCAAAGTAATCTACCCCCAGCTGCCAAAGGCTAAGAGAGGGAAAAAAAATCATCAAGAATTCCAGTCATACAAATCTGAAATAAGCAGAACAGTAAAGCCACAAGGAGAAGCTGAGTCTGCAGTGATACAGTTAGCTGTGATTAACTTAGTATTCAGTTTTTACCAGCTGCCTGTTACACAGCTCTGGAATACTTGTATCTCACAGGTGCTTTGGTGCAAGTTGCGCTGAACCAAAAAAGCCGCAGTGGCAGGAGGAATTCTGTCCTAGTCAATACACCTGATGGGTTCCAATAGCTGGCTTTTGTCTTTCATTCGGGAAAGGAAACACGCTAGCGTTGTATGATCCCTTAGGGACACCTTTGCTGAAATACTAACAGTGGCTTCTGTAAGTTTTGCCTTTGTAGTTATTTGTTGTGGCTGCCTCAATGTCAGTCTATCCTCTCAGTAATAAGAAAAAAAAAAGGTTGCTACCTGTGATGGGAGAAGAGTCCCGAGGCATACTCCAGCAGAAGGAATTCACGCATATTTGAACCAAAACTAGGGAGAAGAGAGAAAAGAAACAGGCATTATTATTTGCACCTCATTGGAAAAAAACCTGCTGACTTTATTTTAGAAGTAGTTTTAATTTATGCAGCGTGTTTTCTCGTGGGCCATCTTAAAACCTTTGTACCTCAGGCCTAAGCATGCTGGTCAGCTTTCTCTTTGGCGAGACCTGCCAAATATGTACAGCACTTGGCAAATATAACTGAGAGAAAGCACTTTAAGAAGCTGAAACTTCAAGGGAATTCAGATAGCAAAATTCAATTGCTCAAACTTAAATTTATTCAGAATATAAGTACAGAAACTCTTTCTAGATGAGTTTCTCACTATTCCAAGTAATCACAAACATTTGGGCCCTTGATTATATTTCAGATAAAATGATATTTTTAAAAAAATAAATCCTAAAGCTGTACTGAGGCACTGTTGAATAGCCTGTCAAATTCATCAGGCCGGCAACTGCTGCTGCTTCATGCCTGTAACTTCAGAGGAATATCCAGCACCTTTATTCTCCATCTTCTGTATACGCCCTAGATGCTCCTTTTCAGCCGGAATCCACGTGCGGTTTCAATCATCCTTGCTGCCGCGTGTTTCAGTTTCAATTTATTGCATTGAACAATCAAATGCAAATAAATACTTACTAGAGATTGTGAGATTGCAGGAGTTTACAGTGATCCAGCAGGTCAGTCAGATGAGCCACAAACCACCAGTTGCTCAGGGCAATGCTGTATTTGAAGCGAGCAAAAGAAAGGGAAAACTAAGCCTACCGCTGCCAAGGAACGCGTCAGGTTTTCCACAGACATTTCTTAGCCACACAGCAGCTGTATTACAGTATAACGCCTGGTTGCAATGTCCCAGACTTAACAGAATACTTTTAATTGCCACCTGCTTCACGTATTCTTGCTAAATTCTCTGAAAAGATGATCAGGTGTGCCGTACCCATATCCTCTCCTCCAAGCAGTACTGGAGTTGGATGCACACAGAAGCGATACTGTAAAACTAGAGAATCAAAAACCTTAAAACTCAACCTGCATTCCTTGATCACTTGATGCATCTCAAATTCAAAGGCTGCCATTAAGATCGTGTCTAGAGGCTCAGGGCTGCTTTCTCCACCCAGGAACAGGTCCATACTAGACTGTAGAATGAGATTACAAGACGTGATAAATGCAAAAGTTGTGAGATGGTAAAAGGAAGACATTTGTTTGGATGTAGCAGCCTCATTTAGGTTATTTTATGGGAAATAATAGGTCATAGAGACTAAACACATTAACGAAAAAATATTTTTCCTTATTTTAGCAGAAGGAAACTGGGAAAACAATTTGCAGGAACAAGACTGGTAACGTTAGGCACTGAAGAGACTGGGTCTTCAACGATTATTTGTCCACCAGATCAGCCTCCCAGTCCGTTTACAAATTCTGCCGTCAGATTGAATCTTAACACTGTCGAAGAAACTGCCACAGCACGACGACCTATGTCAATTGCTAAAATGTGTTTGAAACAATGGACAAGAAAACCTCTAGTCACTGTCCATCATGATACAGAAGGGATACATCGTGTGTTGGAAAGAGTGAAGATGGATGGAGAATCACCAGTGGTGGGAAACTTTTTGGGTGGTCACCACTAGCTGGGAATCTCTAATCACGTGCTCCAGCCAGCAGGTGTTAGCTGTGATTCTATTATGCCGGATACTTGTAATAATTTTGCATATGAGAGTATGGGCGATAATCAAAACACCTTGAAGGACTTCAAGGGTTCTTGACATATTAGCAGGAATGCTCACATAAAAACAAAGGCAGGACTGGAAAGGAATAAGGAATACTAGTGGTTCAGTTTAAATTAATCGCTTACGAGTTAATCACTCAGTGTTAGGCCGCGCTGGCATACAGCTTATATAGAACTCGCTTAGCAGAAGTAGCTAAAGTTGCTGAAGCCTTAGGCTGCACGCTGCAAACTTTCACCTAGATAACCTGAACTTGTTCTGAACTCCTACCTCGTTACACAAAGGCAGGCCCTGAGAGCGGTACAAACCAGGAGATAAGGAAGCGACTACCCTCAGCAGAGGCTGCAACCCGACAAGGTACAAACGGTTAACAGCTCGCCTGGAGACCAAGAGCGAATCCAATGAGGAATAAGAAGACCCCAGACCATAAATCACCATTGGACCAGGTCGCACACGTGAGGGGCGGATGCACAGATCGTAATGGTATAATTGCCCAGGAATTTCTTTGTTCTGGGTCCCTCTCCAGAGTCACCCAGCTCGAGCTGTCCTTCCTGCTGTACCACTCAAATTATCTGGGGGGAGATTTTTGCCTGAGACTCTGCTGCAGGAAACCTATGGCGAAGAAACTTCTTTAACATCTCACAGTTACGTAGCTGCTGTAAGATGTCCGCCCTCCCAAAGCTGTTCTTTAAGTACAGTAACCCTTGTGTGCAAGGAACAGTGGAGAATATAAAAATAATTCTGCTGCATGCCTGTGCATAAAATCGCAGTTCCATTGGCTTCACAGTTGGATGGGAATACAGGAGTCGGGTAACCAGAAAGTGGTACCAAGTTGTCATGAGTTCCTTTTTCTCCAGTATGGCGTCCTCATCTCCCAGCAGGATCTAAAGGGAGAAAAACAGTAATCCTGCAAATCCAGCCATGTACACAGCTGCATTGTAACTCTTCAGGGGTGTTACTCCCATTTTGCAAAGTTGAGAACTTAATCAAAATTAAGTGACAAAGGACAAAGATCCTTCTCAGAGCCCAGTTTCCTAATCAGTCTTACGGCCTTGGGCACAAAGAAAACGATCTGCCCAGGCTCGCAAAGCCTGATGCAAAACAAAGAACACACTACAGAAGACTGGCCTGAAATCTCCCAGTTTAATGAACAGATCATTCAGCATGTTAAAGTTACTTGTGTCTACACAGGGCTCCTGAAATACATGAAGATGGATCCAATACTTGTTCACAGTTTCCTTCCTTAACAGCAAAAAACACACCTTGCAGATGGATTCCATGTGGGAGTTGGAAGCAAAAGTTCCATCCTGTACATAGCGCTGACATTCTTCGTGCCAGTGCTGCCATTTCAGCTCCATCTCGGTCAGTGTCTGGGTGTTGCCAAGCTGAACAGAGACAACGTACATAAAATAGCGGAAACACCAAGTCAAATCACAAGAGGCGCTCAGGCTGAACTGTCGTTCATGCTAAAAACCTAAACACGGGGCCTCCATCAAGTTTTTCCTCGTCCTACAGTTGCATTTGAGGTGTCTTATTCCACCCACCTAACGCAAAGGAGAGCCTAAAGAGATTACTGTGATGCAGCTGCAATTGCTCCTCCCCAAGGAAGGAGATCGCTGCAACTGAGGAAAACCCTGCTGGAAAAGTCTTAGGAGAATATTCTGTACAAGACAATAGTTCTCAACAGGAACTGTTTCAGACAACTGGATGATGTATCCTGCTGCAAAAAAGATCTTTCTAAGTATGTAATTTTGTCACCTAACAGGTTTTCGCCTGTCTGCTTGGGTCTTTTGAGCAAGTCAAGAACACAAGTATTAATATTGTAAAGGATCAAGACCGAGATGTTTTAATGGTCAACAGGCGGTGATGTTACAGGAGCCACAGCAGAGATGAAATAGACGGGATTATTAATAGTTATCCCTCTTATCTTTTTTCCCAGTGAAACTGCATGAAAAAAATCCACTTTGTACATACACTGGGCATAGGCATCTTCTTCATCAAGTCATCCAAGATCTTGTACATGTTCATCGATGTGGGGTTGGCACTGGCTTCCTTGGAGAGCAAGTGCCGCGCTTCATCCATTCGGCCTTGCAGCACAAAGACATCCACCTGCAAAAGCCACCTGTCCGTGAGCACTGCGCTGCCCAAGGCTCCTACATACCTAGGAGGAGCATCAGAGGGGAGTTTTGACTTGTGATTTAGGCAAGTTAAGCGGAGCTAAAACACTTGAATATCAGGTCCTACTAATTCGAATACACGTTGTAAGTCTTGACCTCTGTGGATCACAGGAGTGAAAGGATCGGGATGGGAATGAGGCTCGGATGATTGTCAGAATGGCTTCATTTTAAAACCTACGTAGGCAGACAGTAGCAGTGTCCTACCTATTAGTTTCTGAGGTGTAGTCTAGTGGGGAGGAGGAAGGCAAAACACACAGGTGTGAATTCTCTTTGCTTAAGAATCTTACAGGTGACTACACTCACCACATTCCAGAATAGCTCATGTTTCGATGGATTTTCACTGCTCAGAACTTCACGGACCATGTTATCCACATCGCAGACATGAAGTCGAACCCAGTCAAGGAGGCGAAGCAGAAGGGGCCCAGCTTTATGCAGAGAAAATTGCATTCTTTTAGTTCCCAAACTGCGATTTTACATGCTTCTAACCTGAATGGTTTGATAATCATAATCAGGTAAGGTTTACTGATTGGATTTCTATACGCCACACTCAAATTAAAAAGGAACAGAGTTTCTTAAGTAGCCAGGGTGTGGGGGCACCAGGCTGCTGACAGATTTGTGTGGCAATTTTAGACAGAACAGCAGCAAAGTCTAGCAGAAAGCCCTAACGAGTTACTTGAAGAAATAAAAGGTGAGTGATTCAGATCATAAATCTTGCAATGCCAAAAGACACACAGGATGCTTCTGTTCAATTTAGGATCAACTCAATATTATTAACAGAACATGAGGAGGAAATCTGGTAAAATCTAGGTGATTAACTTAAGTAATCTATAATTTGTGAATCTCTCTTCTGAATTCTGGGACGGTGCGAGTAGCATATTTTTTTGCATAATCTGATTTCTTTAAAAAATTATTTTCCACTTTAAAACACTGGTGTAAACAAACTGCCTCCAAAAATGGCATCCTAAAGTTAAAGGAGTTGCGTCAGAGGATGCATAAACGTTAGATGGCATCGACATATTTCATGTTTAAAGATGTGTTTATGCTTAAAAGTCAAATAAGTTGGCACGAACTTTTGGTGATCCCTCTTCTTCACTATCCTTCTGTCAAAAGACAACTTAAATTGTAGTGAACTGCACACAAGGGGAAAAAGTAGAAGGTAAATCCAATAGCTTGACATAATTCAGTATGAAGGCAGCAATTTACTGAGGCAGAAGAGGTATTAAAAAGCATATTGACACTTGTCATATCTCTAAAACGTATTAAAATATGACACAATGGATGGTATACACATTTTGAACAAATAAATATGCAAACAAAAAGCCCTTAAGTTTTAACATCGGGATAGTTCACTGCTCACCTGCAGCTGCTTCAACAAACAGAATCTCACAAAGGTTCCAGATCAGCTCCATTGCAGAGAGAATAGAAACCTGAAAAAAAGCAGGGCCATGCTTCAGATTTAGCAATTATTCCAGTTAGGTGTTTTTTAACCCCACAAAAGCATCTGCCGTCCATAGCAATCAGTTAAGCTCAGTTCTTACAGGCCAGTGAAATGTCATACTGACATTTCAGAGATCCAAATTAAAGGACAGAAACAGGCCACACCTTCTCTACAGCTTAGAAAATACTGAAGTTGTCAGTGTATTGAAATGCAATGATAATCTGTCATCAGTGGGCAATACTAAATAGGACAGAAAGTGCTCTTTTCAGCCTTTTTGCACTCCTGAGACTTAACACTACAAACAGCAAAGGAAGAAAGGCCAATGGAGCAACATCAGTGCAGCTAATAGGACAAAACCACTGTGAGCAAGCTGCTCTTCCCAGAACGCTCTCCGAATGTCCCGGAGTTCACGGTGAACATCCCGAGCTGGCTACAAGGCTCAGATGCAGCTGACAGGAACGTGAGTGTTTGAGAGGTGAAATTTCAGACTGGCCCACGGCTGACTTTAACACGACAAGAAAACATCACACCTATAACACTGAACACGTTTATGAAACAGCAGTGAATCCAGATGTCGGGCATCTTTTCATTGTTTTAGAAATACAAGAGTTAACTATTTATTCCTATTTATTCTTGGTCACGAAACACATCCAATACTAAGCCAGAGTTAACTCTAAAATGTGTTACTGCCACAGTGTTGGCCTTGATGAATTTACTAGCCGGTGCTTCGTGTTCAGGTGTGACTGTATGACACGACTGCAATTACCTGAGTGCTATACTGGCTCTGCAGGGCAGGCTCCCGGGTTGAAACTGCAGGAAGAATAAGGAAAGTCAGAGAGCAACATATTTACCTTTCCCAGCCTTTTCAGGGCTCAAACATAAAGACAATAACACTTGATCACTCATCAAGCACAGACCTAAATGAGTGCACACACAGCAAAGCTAACTTTTATATAAAACTTTATTATTGTTTTTAATAAATGCTGTGCAAATCTGGGTATGGCTATAGGGCACAGATGGAAGGGAAGAGTAAAATCTCCCACTTTTTTTCGGGGAACAAGCTGTTAATTTGGACTCAAGTTTCCCATAAAACTGCAAAGACTGTAAGTCCCCAGAAAGTCAGTTAAAACACAGTAGGGGGAAAAAAAAAATCTCTGAGACCAGATTTACAAACCAACTTAGAAATCTCCCGGATGGAAATGGAGTCTTGATAATTACTGAAATCTCTGCATGCTATTTTATAGTAGTTGCATTAACTTGCAGTTGAAATACTAATTTTATAATTGCGAACAGCATTTTCTTTTATTGCAGTAAGAGAAGCAACAAACTTACTAGCTGCCTGGTGCATGTCCTCCATACAGGCTCTTATCACCGATCGGTAGTTTTTACTCACTTGAACCAATCTGCCAAACACAAAAAGGCTTCGGTTAGAGAGAGCTGTTTGAGTTTTAGTCTCATGCCTCTTGTCCACTAAAGTCTTGCAAGTTTCTCTGCAGCACTGGATGCTCCCAGTACTTGGATGAATCTAGTAGAGTCAGCAAGGCTGTGCGCAGTGGCTGCACGGACGTTGGTGTTGTGGTTTAACCCCAGCCAGCAACTAGGACCACGCAGCCTCTCACTCACCCTCCCTATTTTGGATGAGGGAGAGAATCGGAAGAGTAAAAGTGAGGAAAAACTCATGGGTTGAGATAAGGACAGTTTAACAAGTAGAGCAAAAGCTGTGTGTGCAAGCAAAGCGAAACAGGGAATTCGTTCACTGCTTCCTGTGGCCAGGCAGGTATTCAGGCATCTCTAGGAAAGCAGGACTCCATCACACCTAACAGTTGGTCGGGAAGACAAACGTGATCACTCCAAACGTCCGCGCCTTCCTCCTTCATCCCCCAACTTTATATATGGAGAATGGCATGGAATATCCTTGTGGTCACTTGGGGTCAGCTGTCCCGGCTGTGTCTCCTCCCCACTTTTTGTTCACTCCTGGCCTGCTCGCTGGTGGAGCGGTGCGAGGAGCAGAAAAAGCCTTGACTGCTCAGCAACAACCAAAAACATCGGTGCGCTACCAATACTATTCTCATCCCAAATCCAGAACACAGCGCTACACCAAGTACTGGAAAGCAAGTCAACCCCATCCCAGCCGAAACTCTGACAAGCAGGCTGTCTGCACAAAGGTGCTGGTCAGCACGGTTACTGGAAGGCTCAGGGCCTTGTTTAGGGGAAAAAATACACTAAAACTATCAGGTTTTTTTCTGCACCGCTGTTGATTACAGCAGCTCTAAGCAGTCCGGGTTGATAAATCCAGGCATTCGCCTGGCTGGAGGAGGAGGATGGCGGGTGTTTCCCATGCACTCACTGCGCTTTCCTCGACTTCCCCGCCAGCTCCTCCTCGCTGCGCTGCAGCCCGATGAAGATCCCGTGCGACTCGTTGAAGAGTTTCCGCAAGGTCTGGATGTAGACGTCCTGATCCTTGCGGACCACAAAGACATGGGAAGAGCCGGACCCTCCATCCCCGCTGTCTGCAATACAACACACTGGGTCAGCGCTCCGGGTGGCAGCGCCCGGCCCAGCCCACCCTCGCCCCGGGACAGGGACTCACCTCTGCGGCCAAAGAGGGTCTCGCACACCAGCACCTCGGCGGGGCCCCAGGCGAAGCAGAGCTGTCTGGTGGAGGGGTCCGCGCCTGGCACCACCTGTGAGGGGAGAGCAGTCATAGAATCACGGAATCGTTTAGGTTGGAAAAGACCTTTAAGATCACCTAGTCCAACCATTGACCCTCCTCTACCAGGTCCGCCACTAATCCATGTCTCCAAGCACCACATCGACATGACTTTTAAACACATCTAGCGATGGTGGATCTACTGCCTCCCTGGGCAGTCTGTGCCAATGCTTGAGAACTCTATCAGTGAAAAAATTCTTCCTAATGTCCAGCCTACACCTCCCCTGGCGCAACCTGGACCCATTTCCTCTTGTTCTATCTCTAGTTAATTGAGAGAAGAGACCAGCACCCACCTCTCTACCCCCTCCTCTCAGGCAGTTGTAGAGAGCAACAAGGTCTCCCCTCAGCCGCTCCTCACAAGCCCTGTTCTCCAGACCCCTCACCAGCTTCCTTGCCCTTCTCCGGACACGCTCCAGCCCCTCCATGTCCCCCCCTACACCGTGGCGCCCAAATCTGAACACAGACAGGATCGTAGCGGGGGTCGGAAGCGCCCCCGGCCCGGCCCTCACCACAANAAAAGGGACCCCGCGGGTCACCGGCCGTTCGGGGCAGGCGCCGGCCACTCGCCCCGGAAGCGCCGCCGGTTCCAAAGGCCCCGCCGGGGCGGGCCGGGCCCGGCTTCGGGCCTTTCCGTGAGGCCGGCGGCGGGTGAGGCCTTTCCCGGGGCCCCGTCGGGGGTGGCTGCCCCGGGAGGGTCGGTGCTCCCTCCGGGCAGCCCCGGGGCCGGTGTGCGCTGCCCCTGCGAACCCCCTACCTCGCAGGGCCCGGGCTGAGGAGGAGGGGCAGGATGGAGGATGGCGGGCAGAGGATGGCGGGTGGCTGCTGCCCCATCTTGATCTACTTCGTTGTCTTGTCTCCAGGGTTTAAGCCCTGCGTGGGTGCGGTGCTGGCTGCAGGTGTGCGGTGTGGGTCAGTTGACATTGTCATTGTGTTCACTTCATTGCCTCATAATAACCAGTTTCTCTTATTTTTTTTATTTTTATACACTTCAAATACTTGCAGGTAGATGAGGCTCTGGGTTGTTGAAGGTGATGTTCTCTGGAGTAGAGTTGCTGGAGCTCTTGGGCAAGTTCATTGATAAAGCTGAATAATCAAATTATGTGTGGAGAAGAGACGGCTCCGGGGAGNGCGGCGGCTCCGCGTCCAGCTCCTCCATGGCGGCGGCTGCCGCGCTCCCGCCCGCCGGTGCGCGGGGAGGCCCCCGCGGNTCCAGGGTTTAAGCCCTGCGTGGGTGCGGTGCTGGCTGCAGGTGTGCGGTGTGGGTCAGTTGACATTGTCATTGTGTTCACTTCATTGCCTCATAATAACCAGTTTCTCTTATTTTTTTTATTTTTATACACTTCAAATACTTGCAGGTAGATGAGGCTCTGGGTTGTTGAAGGTGATGTTCTCTGGAGTAGAGTTGCTGGAGCTCTTGGGCAAGTTCATTGATAAAGCTGAATAATCAAATTATGTGTGGAGAAGAGACGGCTCCGGGGAGAGCTTAGAGCCCCTTCCAGTATCTGAAGGGGCTCCAGGAAAGCCGGGGAGGGACTTTTTACAAGGGCACGTAGGGATAGGACGAGGGGTGATGGCTTCAAACTGGAAGAGGGGAGATACAGATGAGATCTCAGGAAGAAATTTTTCCCTCTGAGGGTGGTGAACCCCTGGCCGGGGTTGCCCAGAGAAGCTGTGGCTGCCCCATCCCTGGTGGTTCAAGGCCAGGTTGGACGGGGCTTGGAGCAACCTGGTCTGGTGGGAGGTGTCCCTGCCCAGGGCAGGGCTGGGACTGGATGGGCTTTAAGGTCCCTTCCAACCCAAACCATTCTATGACTTCAGCGGGTTGCCTGCAGGCTGGAGAAGGACTCGTGATGAAGCATTAGATCCATCAGATCAGGCTGGGGAGAGCTGCGGGCAGGTGTCAGGAAGAACTCTGCTCTGCCTTATCCACTTAGGCAGGGTCATGAGATTTTTTCCCTTCTCTGCCTGGCAGGGTCAGCGTGGGGGTTCAGACCCCCTGGAGACGGGGCAGTTTGCCTGCTGACTGCTGGAGGCTGCCACATCCCCTTTCTGCTGATGCTGGGAGCTCACGTAGCGATATAATTGAACTTGAGTATCCATTAATAACTTGGTGTGATAAACCACTAACCACATACTGCTCCTCTCCTTCCATTCTGCTCTCTTTCCTGTCTCTGCACACTCCTCGCTTTTTGCCTGGTCCTCTCAATAACAAACTCGTGCAGTGATACGCTTTTAAGAAAAATATTGGCAACGCTGTCTTGCTGAACTCGCAGCTGGAAGAAGCCAGTCCCTCTTAGAGTGGTGCTTTTCAGAGAAGCTCACTAAGAATTAATTTTTCAAGATAGCTTAAATAATTCGCTGTCCTCATATGACAAATGCTGCAACACTCCACTGCTAAATTGCTTTTTTTTTTACTTTATTGGCTACTGCATCCATCATTTCCAGTAAAAATAAAGCTGGCAGTTATCTTTGGTAAGAGCACGCTGTGACACCAATCGTGCTGAGAAAAGGAAGTGGTCTCAGTTCAGGTCAGTCAGGAGGAATGGCTTGTTGCAGGCTAGAAGAAGTTAAATCTTCAGAAATGTGCTCGAGAAACTGAGATTTTTTTTAAAAAGCTTGTCCTTTATTATGGGTAAGTGTCCTGTGTTTGGGGGGAATTTGGGGATTTGCCTATATTCGAATCTCTTGTACAAAGTCAAGTTAATCTACTGTCATACATAATGGTGCTGCTCCATGCTGCAGACTTCTAAGGATGTTAGTACTGATACCTAGATCCAAAATGTCCTTCCACACGGCACTAAAATGGCTCCAGATACAGATCGAAATGGATGTCTGAAAACACATGTGCCACCATTCTTCACGGGTAAGGAGCTGCTTCTGTAACTGCATCAGTTTCTTGCCACTGGTAGAAGGAGAATTCTAATGGCTTACGCTATCAGACAGCGCGCTGGAGAAAATACAGAGCCCGCTGTTTGTATGGGCATCATAATTAAAAGCTACTAATGAATTAAAATGTATAATTACTCTAGAGCTGGCTAACTCTCTTAATGGAAATCTGAGACTTGTCTATCAAGTGAGATCTTCATTAGAAGGATGGCAGTCACTGTTTGTTTTCCACTTAGTGGAGCTAAGGAGTTCTGCCCATGTGAGCTCATGTGAGCATCAACCGCGACAGCAGAACTTGCCACCTGAGGCTTTCCTTGGGACTCTCGAGTGCCTGGAGCATCCCTGTGTTCTTTCACTGTGCTGCGTGTGTTTCCCATGCTTTTATTTTTATTTATCCTTTTCCACATAGCACTTGTCTCTGTGGACCACTCTATAGGGAGCCACAAGCCCTACCCGCAGGGAGGGGCAGCCAAAAGGCAGGTGGTCAGCTTTTTCCAACTGCCTTCCAAGGCCTGGCAACCCTGGGGAGTGTCCATCAGTCTTCCTGGACATATTCTGGAGAGAGAAGTGTTGATGACTGAGGTGGTGGGTCTGGGAGTGGGACAGTCTCCTCTTCTGCTCCCAGATCCTGTCTGCGTGAAGAGACACTAAAGGCTGGTCTAGGAACTCTAGTTCGTTGATCCTCTCCTGCCGTCTCTTGGCACATTTTGCTCACTTGCTAAAAATGCAGGTGGCTTTTCATGCCTGGAGCGTCAGATGCTCTTGAACTGATAAAGAAAGTGGCTGGTTCCCGGGGAGGTCATCTGTGGAAAGGTGAGGTTTAGTATGAATTCTTGGAATCTCTTAGTTTTCCTTTGAAGGTTGGCTGGAGGTCTGCACGTGGTCTAGAAGGAAGACCTTCCTGCACACCTTGTCAGAAAGGCTTCTGTGCCTGCCTAGTCCGTGTAATTAAGCAGAATTGGGAACCACCATGTTAGCATGGAACTTCATACTGCTCAAAAGGGCTTCGGCGTACAGGCTCTGGGTCCGGTGAGGAATGCAAAGGCAAAGAGAAACTTACTTTTTTCCCAGTCAGAAAAAAAAAACCGCAAAACCAAAAAACCCAACACCAAAAAAACCCCCAACAAAACAGTAAAAAAAATCAAGGCCTGATGAAGATGGGAATTACTAAGTTGCAAAATAGGAGGTTTGGAAGCTATTTCGTGACTTTGGGACCAGATACACGTCATGATCAGGGAAGGCACAGAACGGGCAGTGCCCCAGGCAAAAGGCATTTTCTGTTCCCGGTGCTAAACCAGTATTAGTGAGGAGCAAAGCCTGAATAAGCCACTCGGACCTTCAGGGTCCAGGCTGAGAAGGCAGCCTCAGCCCTGCTTGCTTGCTTACACTTCAAATAAGTGTTTGCTTTCTATTCTTGCATTCAGCTAATTACAGAGCAACGCGCAATTTTGAAGGGGCTGGAGTTGCTTTTGTAGACTTACGCTTGCTCGTGCAGTAGCACACGCTTGCGCTACTCCACTTGTAGCTGTCTGAATGTCTTAAAAAGCTTAATGATTTAAAATCTCAGTGTGAAAAGGAAAGTATGTTGAATGCCCATATTCCCTGCCCTCTTCAGAAGAGGGTGGAGATTTAAGCCCAAGCGCTCTGCAAGATCTAGGTACATCGCATTTCTTCCTTATAAAACTGCTGTACAAGAATGAAACAAGGCATGGAAATATTTTAGGAAACAACCATGGAATTTCGCCCCCCCCAATGGAATTTCTCTGGAATTCTCACCGTGAGGCTTCCCCATTCAGTTCCCTTCAACCCCGTGCATTGAAGAGGAGGAGCTCAGAGAGACAAAAAGCTTCGCCTTTGCTCCCCTTGGCCACAGCCTGGACCCCGCAGGACTGTGTCCTTTGTAGTTCCCAGTGTGGCTTCTCCCCTGCCGCTTGCTCGGAGTGCTGCTGTCTAGCCAGTTATCTTTGCGTTTTTTCGCACTCTGTTTATTGTTAGCTCCGCTGAATCTCCTGTATTATGTGAGTTTTCTCTGTTGCCATGTAAGAAGAAAAGCCCTGTAAATATGAGGTTTGTAGAAACCTGCTCTGTGATTAAGAATTTGCGTGGTTGCTGTCGAGACCAACGGTGGTACAGCTGAAACAGCTTTCCACTTTGTTTTGAGCACATGTAACTTCTACAGCAGTAGCAAAATCCCACACGTTCTCATAAAATCTAGCGTATTTTCCTGTCTCCTTTTCAGCCTGTTTGCTCTATTGGTGATGCTAGCCCTAATGTATGTCTCGCTTAACGCCGTTGCTGCATTCAGTTCTTTCATGCCTCTCTCAGGCCTTGACCAGTTTCATTCCCACCTCCCAAAGAAATCCTCCTCCTGGACCTGCGGCACAGGCACAAGAGATCTTCAAAGAGGGAGGGGGAAGAAGTGGCAAGAGCAAAATAAAACAGGACCATCCAGCAATATCGGTCTTGTGACGTGCCCTTCCTCACAGCGGTGGCTTCTCTGTGATGTTGCATCATTTCTAAAAATAGAACTTGAGGTCCTTTGGGAAATGGCACTTGTCTTTTGTTCTGTAAAGTACCCCGTGTGCTTCGAAGGAAGAAAATAAAGAAAGCCCTGTATGAAATAGAAGAATAGAGTGGGGTTTAAGATGCTTTATTTCCTTGTTCTCAAGTATAGTCCTCCTTCTTGGTGGTGATAATAGACTTCAGAAGGTCCAAATGGCATTGCCCATTGCTCTTCAGAGCTAAAATATAAGGTGAAGGGAGATTGTAGGAGACTGATACACCATCAGACTGCACGAGGGGGATTTGTACAGAAGCATGTTTTCTCTAGCTACAGGTGCTCCTTGCCTCCCAGTAGCTTAAATAAATGGAAAAATAACAACATGATTAATTAAATGCAAGGAAAACAGGCAGAATGGACTAATTGGAACAGTCTTTCAATGATAAATCAAGGAAAATGACACAGGTAGGAGTGGAAACTACAGCTCAAAGGAGTATCAGCGGGAGTCTCAGACACAATTTAAAACAGCATCTCAATTGCTTTCCTGGGTCAGACTGAGCTCTTCCAGTGCCTATGATTTTTCCAGAACTGACTCATAAAGACTCTTGAGAAGGAGTAAAATACCAAACCTAAAAAGTTCTATGAAATTTTAGATGAGATTTAATCTTTCAGAGCACTGAAGCAGAGGGAAAATTTTACAATATATGGGAGCCTAGTCTACAAGGAGATGGTAGAAGACTTCGCTGCCCATGTTTTGAGGAAGCTCAGCTGCCTGTGCGGGCCATCTTCGCTGCCTCAGGTAGTGTTTTGGCTGTTATTTTCTCAGCTGTGGACTCAGGTAAAGTTCAGCTTCCTGTAGTCTTCTTCAATTTCCAGACAATTGCAATAAAATAAAAAACTCCCTGTGAGTCCACACTCAGAATGGTACTGGGATGTGAAGTAATGTGACAAAAGGCCGAGGAGGGGGATTGGAATCCACAGTGAGAAGCAATCTGTATTGGCTCGTAAGTTAAATTTCTCTTCAGTTGATATTTCTCTACTTGAGTAGTTTATCCTGGACAAATCCCATCTTGTAACTTCTCCAAAATGGTGCAGGAGGTGTGTTACACGCAGGCCTGGGTTTTATCACGCCTGGAGACGAGGGTGTGCTTGGCCATGTGGCCACCTCTGTGTCATGGTCCAGAGCACGTTCACCACACGGAGTGGCATCAGTGCAGACTGATGCCACCTGGTAATTCCATCCTTCAAGGATTTACAAGGGTCATTTTTGTGGTGTTTCTTTTCCACCTGTGCGTTGTAGGGAGACGGTTGACAAACAATGGCGGTGGGTGTAAAGTTGATTGAAAAAAGGCTCAGAAACTGCTCTGTGGGAACCTGTTCAGTGAGATCCCTGGAGTTACTAAGAATTTCCTCCTCCTCTCCATTGGAATGAACTTGAAGGAGTCGCATCATTAGTAGTATATCCTCTTATGTATGATTTTTGAGGCGCTGCATCATGTCCTTAGCTTGTGGAAGAGTCTAAGTAAGCCTTAACTGCAATTGTTGTAATTATCATAGAATCATAGAATAGGTTTAGGTTGGAAGGGACCTTAAAGACCACCCAGTCCCACCCCCCTGCCCTGGGGCAGGGACATGTCCCACTAGACCAGGTTGCTCCAAGCCCCGTCCAACCTGGCCTTGAACCTCCAGGGATGGGGCAGCCACAGCTTCTCTGGGCAACCCCGGCCAGGGGTTCACCACCCTCAGAGGGAAAAATTTCTTCCTGAGATCTCATCTGTATCTCCCCTCTTCCAGTTTGAAGCCATCACCCCTCGTCCTATCCCTACATGCCCTTGTAAAAAGTCCCTCCCCAGCTTTCCTGGAGCCCCTTCAGATACTTGAAGGGGCTCTAAGTTCTCCCCGGAGCCTTCTCCAGGCTGGACACCCCCAACTCTCCTAGCCTGTCCTCCCAGCAGAGGGGCTCCAGCCCTCAGATCATCTTCGTGGCCTCCTCTGGCCTCCAACAGGTCCATGTCCTTCTTGTGTTGGAGACTCCAGAGCTGGACACAGGATTCCAGGTGGGGTCTCAGGAGAGCAGAGCAGAGGACAGAATCCCCTCCCTGGCCCTGCTGGCCACGCTGTGGGGATGCAGCCCAGGATGCCAGTGGCTGCCAGCGCATGGTGCTGGCTCTTGTTGAGCTTCTTATCCACCAACACCCGTGAATCCCTCTCCTCGGGGCTGCTCTCCAGCCATTCTCTGTGCATAGGATTGCCCTGACCCATGTGCAGGATCTTGGCCTGGTTGAACTTCACGAGGTTGGCACCGGCTCCACCTCTCCAACCTGCCCAGGTCCCGCTGGATGGCATTAATTAATAATTAATTACTAATTATATTCAGGATGCATTTTTCAGACACAGCAGAGAGGCACAGCGGGTCTCGGTTCCCTCTGCAGAAACTACACATATTTTGGGGCAAACTCACGCCTCACCTTCCTCAGGGAAGGCCGAGGATTTTGGAAGTGCAGCGGATGGCTGTCAAACCCCACCGCCTCCATCGGCGTCAGCCATAAAACAACGACGGCTGTTTTACAGCAGGGGGGTAAAAAAAAAAAAA
>VZSF01009338.1:488620-502913 GCA_013398295.1 Chionis minor
TCCGGCGGGCGGAGCGGAGCCGCGTGGGGCTTCGCTTTGCAATAGCAGGAATTAAAAAACAGCCAAAACCCGCAACCAGCCAACGCCGCGCTGCCGCCGTGCTCACCCCTCCTTTTTTTTTTTTTTTTTCTCTCCCCCCACCCCCTCTTCATTTTTAAACTGAGTTTGGAGGCGCCAGACAATAATAAAGGGCGTCGGGCCGGTGTGTGGGGCCGTGGGCGTGCGGGGATCTGTCACATGGCGGGGACCCGCGCCCCCGCTGGCCTCCGGCCGCTTCTCCCAAAGGAAAAGGAGAGGAAAACGCTGGTGGGCACCTCCGGAGCGGGCGCTGCCGGCGAACTGGGTAGCGCTGGATCATCCTCGCCTCGCCCCGAGATACCCTGGATCAGAACGGGAGCCGCGGAGTTGGAAGTTGCTTCTCCGCAGTTTCTGCATGTGGCTTCTCGTGGAAGCGAGAGGATCGGACTGCTTATTAAGGAGGGGTTTTCCTTAAACGTTTTCTACTGGAGAAAACTTGGTTCCTTTCTGATTTTGTCACCTTTTCAAATACAGCCCTTTAAAGTATCTTGAAGTTTTCTTCAGAAGTACCTCAACTGCTCTGAAAAAGTTTGAGATCTAGTAAGAAAGAGGCTTGTTAGTGGTTGAGATCACAATTATAACATAAATAACTGTATTCCCTTGATTGGGAACTGTAGTGTTGTATATTATTGTGCCCTTGATAGAAATAACTCCTTTAAAAACATTCTTCTGTAAAACAACTGGCCTAGTAAGTCTTCACTGCTACTTTACATGTTAAGCTATGTTGAGAATGGCAACTAATATTAGTAGGGTTTGGGGATTTTTTTTGTATGTGGCTTTTTTTATTATTATTTTCAAATAAAAGTACTGATCTTTATTTCCTAGTTCAGAGTTTCGAGTTGGTAAACTCCTATAATATCTTCATTTCCTACTTTTCAATGGCCTGTTGCAGTTTGGTAAAATTCTTGTTTCACGCCTTTTAAAAAAGCGTGTGTTTTTTGTTTGTCTTTTTTTTCTTTTATTTCCTCAACAGGAAGGAGTGAAGACTGAAAACAATGACCACATTAATCTGAAGGTGGCAGGGCAAGATGGGTCTGTGGTGCAGTTTAAGATTAAGAGGCATACACCACTTAGTAAACTAATGAAAGCCTATTGTGAACGACAGGTATGGATCTTGTATGATCGTTGGGACAACCGGTGTCTGGGGGAGAGGTGATCTTTGTAGAGATAGATGAAGACAGTAAAGTCTTAAAACCACTTAAACATGCAAAATGATAAAGGCTTAACATAAACTAATTGTGTCGTGGGAAGTATGTTGCTCTTAGGGTCTCTTAGAGAGTGGACTGACAGGGTTGTGACAGGAAATAGGTAAAAATAAAGATCTATTGTTATCTTTGTGAAATCTGCCTTGTAGGTGTAGATTGTTGGGAGGCAACTGTTACTCTTGCTCAAAAATAGCAGTATGGAAAGGGTGGGTTAGGAACCTGCAATATGAACTTAGGATAGAGAGCTGACTGATTATCAGAGGTATTTTTATAACTCTGAGTAACTTCTTGGTCTGGTCATAGGCTTCTGATTTATTACCTTGGTATTGTTGTGTTAAGATGAGAGAATATCACTGGGTAATTCAGGGTTTGGGGTTTTGTCTGGTGTCTAGCTTGAGAAGGAACTTGTATGTTTAATGATGAGCTTTGTTTTTTCTCTCATGGCCTAGTTGTCAAATTAATCCTCTGAGGGACAAAACAATGTATTTTGCTAGCACAGTGGCAATTGCAGCCACCCTACCAGGTTGCAGGCAGCTATTGCAAATTTTAAAAACACCTGTGTAAGAGTAGTGCTATTTAACACTTTCTTCCAGAGCTTTTGATTAGGAAAATTTTGTCTGTGCTGTCTGTGATTTTTTTTTTTTTTTTCTTAATGAGGNTTTGGTTTTTTTTTTTTTTTTTTTCTTAATGAGTGTCTGCTGTTAAAAAGTTCCACCTCCCCAAAAGTGTTTGGAATTGGGGAAAGTTTTGTGTGTGTGTGTGTGGTTTTTTTTTTATTTTAAACCACAAATATTCAGTGATGCTATCGAATACAATAAAATCAGTATAAAATATTGAGGTAACTATTTTGCCACTAAGAAAAACAAACTCTAATTCGCATGGAGTGGTAAAACCTCTGTGGTTTACCCTTTGCCGCCATAGGATAGTGATACGAATAAAGACAGGCAAAATTTGCTCTTGCTGAACGTGTGAATATGTTCTTGTATTCTGGGGATAACTTAGTGAATGCTTGAGAATATGGGTTCGTTTTTCCTACTTCTGTCATGCAAACTCATGTTATATTATGTAAATCACTGTGTATTGCATTTTCCAAAAATAAAGTGCAGTTATATCTGTCTTTTTGGGAGTTTGAGGATTGGTTAATTGTTTGTAAAGTCCCAGGAAAGATTATTTTAGAAGTACCATTCATACTTCAGTTGCTTGGATACAAACAGAAGTAGTTTTCTAAAACTTTTCACCTAACTTTCTAATCTATTAAAAAAACAAACCAAGACCAACAAAAAACCCCAGGTGTTGATTGGAGAGAAAGGAAAAAAAATCTTTAGGATGTGAGACGTTTTTCCTGCTTTTGGTTTTAAGCAAGAAGGTATCCATAAAGGGTATTTCTGTGGAGATAGACTTGTCTTTAAATTTTATTTCTTAGGTGCTTCTCTAACTTTTGTTTAAAAGCATTTGTTCTGCTTATGTTTAAAAGTTAGGTTTTTTTCGTGTTCCTAACTAGCCATATCTTAACCTTGGATTTTAAAATTTAATTTTGGAGAAGTAGAAGCTGTGGATCATAGAGAATTTAGCAGCTTTAAAGAATGAAAATCATGTATTGCATGTAGTAGACCTAAAATGGAAGTAACTAAACCTTGAATTGTTTGTTTAGAAGATTAAGACTATTTGTGACTATTTTAAGTGGCAGAAAAAACTTGGTGGAACATACTTAATTTTGTGAGTACTAATCTCACTAAGGTACAGGTTTTCAGTGTATTTTCAGCTATCATTTGTTCAGCTCATAAAGTTGTCAAGAACCTGCAAAAAAAGCAACACTTTTGGAATAGGAGATATTTTAAGAAACACAATCTCTGAGAAAATGGCTTAAACCAAATGTTGCTGTGCAAAACCGTGTTGCTGCCACGACACTTGGCCACATGGTTTCCTTAAACAGGATGACACTCTGAGTGAGCACTGCAGAATTTTAGTCATGATGGAGAACTGATGTGAACTGTAAAGTCTTACCAAAAAGTTCACTCATATTTATTGAAATATTTTCCCTGACAAATCAACTTCTCAAAAATAATTACCATGTTAAGTTTTCTTTTGTGTGTTACGTCTGCTCTGGCATGGCTAAGAGAAGGCTGCTTTTCTGATTCAGAGGTGCCAAAGCAACACCATGCAGTCCATTGGATTTACTTCAAAACCTACTTGACTTCTTGAATTTTTAGATATTCTGTAGAGAGAGTAGTTAGAATTGGTGAAGAAGCAGACACCAAGGTTCTTGGTTCTGGCTGTATCCTCAAAATTAATTTGTCTTCCTTTGCAGAGCGTAGTGTGCTGTAGAATACTTTTGAAAACCGACTTGTGAATTTGAAGCTTATGTTATTAGTAGGAGGGTTTGTTGCTCTTTAGTTATCTTTTTGAATCTGTCGGCTCAAGTGAGAATGAGAAGTAGTCTTCTAGGAAGAAGTCGGCAAAATTACTATTACATGGTAGAAATGCTAGTTTGAAACACTATTCAGTAGTTTTTGGAAGTAGAAGATTCCTGGTTTATGTGTTTGGTTGGGGTTTTTTTTTTTTAACTTCCAGCTCTGCATGGAAAAACTTTGATCCATTGATTTCTTGTTAACAGGAATTCAAGATCAAAAAGTTACCATTGGCTCCTTTCTGCTGCTGCAGACTAATAGATGGTGGTTGCGTTATTGGAAAAAATATTTTAGAACATCTTTGCTTTTGGGGAAGATCAAAAAGGAGTATTGAATATTACTGTTTGACATTTGTTACCCAAAGTGTTGCATCTAGTTTTTAAGTGACTTATTATTACAAAGGAGTACAGAAAAATCTTGGCCTTTGGGGTGAGACTTGTGTACTAGCAATTGCTTTATTTTAGCTTACAGTCAGTGGGGGCACTGTTGTTCTCTTAGTTATTGGACACAACACAATTTTTAATACAAAACAGATTGTAGGGATTTGTAGCGAAATGCCTTAGAGTCAGTGCATGAGGGGAGCACGAAAACTATATCGTGCGTTATGAATGGTGGCTTTTAATGATCACGTTGCAATTCCAGTGACAAGTTCAGGGGTAAACTAGTGAGTACTTTCACACCAGACTGACTTCCCTTTGTGTTGCTTCTCTTTGTCCAGGGGTTGTCAATGAGGCAAATCAGATTCCGGTTCGATGGGCAGCCAATTAATGAAACAGACACACCTGCACAGGTAAACAACAGGAGCAAGATTAAATAACTGTATTTGAGATTTGCTGCGGGAGTTGATGCTTCTGTTTCATATAAAATGCTCATGTAATAGTACATATTGGTGAGAGAACTTGATCTTTGTTTACCATTATTTGGTATAACTAGTTTACAATTATTAGAAATGGAATCTAAGACTTCTTTAGTGTTTTGAATAAGTCTGTGTCACTGTAGTAATAAAACAAGAAAATTAAGTACGGTGTAGAGATGGTGGGTCTTGTAAAACTCTCATTCTATTGAGTCACGGCAGTGAGATAAGAATTGCTAGGTGAAGAACTGGGTTTTTCCTGAAGTGATGGCTTTATTTTTTTTATAGAAGCTTGCCAGGATGTTATCAGAGATCCTGTTTGCAAGCTTGCATTTGTAATACAAAAGTAATTTTGTTATTTGAAGCTCTGTTTCAGCAGCATGAAATTAATGAATCCTGTGAAATTAGTGTTGTCTGTTTGTACTTGGTTAAGATGAAGGCCATTCCAAGAACAGAACAGTTTGCTGTGACTGTTGAGTATTTTACCGTACTGCTCCACGTAGCTGTGTTTAATCAGCCTTTCCAAGCGATACAGTTTTATATGCTTTTCAGAACCACTTGTTATGAAATAAAGGACTCTTGTTTTTAGGTTTATAGTAGTTCTGTATTTTTCTAAGCAGTTGCTCCAAAGAATGTGCCTCTTGCAGCTACAAGCTGTTCAACTTTTTGACTTGGAATACTGATAATTGAGGCAACAGGGTGCTTTTCTCTCCATCCATGTTATGCTGAAGCATAAGGATCAGTCTATTTATAGCCGCGGTAAATGCCATAAACCAGTTTGATTTCCTGGAGCAGAAATTGAGACTGTTAAGAAATATAACTTACATTAGTTATAGCAACTCTTTCGATCTTGGTACAGATTTTATAAGTAGGTAACATTACTATCCTAGGAATATCAACTGTGAAAGTTACGGTGAAAAAAGAGAATTGTATTAATGAAGTATTGCTGTTCCTCACTGGCAGTTTGCTACGTTGTTGACCATGTAAAGTGTTTTTAATTTTTTTGTGCTTGCTGATACTCGGTTTTACTGCCTGGTTGGGCTAGGGACCTTAATTATAGTCTGCTTTCTTTAGTGCTGTAGCTGAAGCCACTTGCACATTTGAACAACAGCGGCAAAGTGGAATTGTGGCAATGTTCTGAGGTAAACTGAGGAAGTAAATAGGAGAAAGAAGATGCAATGGCAAAGTAGGCAACAGAATTAAAATATAAATGCTGATCTTTTCCATAGGAGTCATACAATGCACCCTGAAGTCACATACTAGAATTCATTCTAGGACAACAGTTATCAACTGGCATTTTTTTTCCAGGCAATTTCTTTGCTTTTGAGTTACAGTGAGGTAGGTTAAATGTACAAAGTGATGATGATGGGGGGGAGCGGGGCTGGTCCGGTTAAGTTGCATAAAAAAGGAAACATGAAGATAGGAAATGTAAGAACAAGCCAGCCTATGGTAGATATCTGAGAAGAATTGAAAGCCTTTTTTCTCTTTTCTGCTATAGTTGGAAATGGAGGATGAAGATACAATTGATGTGTTCCAGCAGCAAACAGGAGGAGTTTACTAAAAAAAAAACAAACAAACAAAACAAACACACAAAAAAAGAACCTGCTACTTTCCTCTCCAGAACTGTGCTCCCACAGGCGACACATTCACAATTAGAAAAATGAGACTTGGTTCAGCCACATCCTGACTACTGCAGTATAGTTTTCTCTCTTCTCTCTCTGATTTTTTTTTTCCTATTCCTTCATTGTACATAAAGTAACTGGTGTATGTGCACAGACATAATGCATATTTTTTTTAACTAAATGGCCAATGGTATGTTTTGATCAACATTTAATGGAGATGGGGTGGGAAAAAAAACTGGTTCTGTGAAAATGCCCCTTTCTCCGTTGGTGGCATGCTCCTTCTACTTTTATCTTTATATTCCAGTAAGTTATTTTGCTCTCACTGTTTAAAAAACAAAAACCTTGCATACCTTGTTTGATTGGATAATTTCAATGTTTTTCTTTTATCATTGTAAAACCAAGGACAATTTTATAACTTTTTTGTACGTAGCTGTTACATGTAGAGCAATCTCTGTCTAAGTAGGGTTAAATTACTCTTAAAAAAAAAAAAAAATCCTAGATAGTTTTCCCTTCAAGTAAAGCGTCTTGTTGTTTAAATAAACTTCTTGTTTAAAATAATCAGTTTTCTTTCTTTTTCTGTGGAGTAATAGTGCTCAGCCCTTGTATTTCTTTCTCTGCAGCACTTTATGCTTCTCAATTCTCAGCTTTCTGTGCGGTAAGTAAGCATAATCCCTCTTTTACGGTCAGAAGACTGTTGGAAAATGAAAGGCTTCCTTGAGACCTCTCAGTCAGTAGTTGAACTGGACATAGAAGTCAGTCTTGTCTTTTTTTTTTTGTGTGTGTGTATGTTCTGCTAAGCCAAAAATGTTTGATTATGCAAACTGCAAAATACTGGACTACTTATTAATGCCTTTGGATTGAGCTCTTTTTGTCAGTCTTTAATAGAAACGTCAATATTGTCGTTAGAGCAGCTTATTTAAACCTCTGTATTGGAATGCTTTTTGATGTAAACATTAAGTTAAAAAGAGCAAATAATTTCATTAACCGTTCAGTTTACCATGGTATCAAATGGGAGATGCTTGGAAATGTAAAGCAAAAATAAAAAATTGAGTTCTGGTTTTGGGTGTATTTAGCTCTGGTGATGTAGATTCCAAGCTCTGCTTTACCGTTGGGGTGTTCCTGCTTGAAAGGGAAAGAGGCTTGAAGTACTGAAGGGAGCCAGAGACAATGATTCTTTCCACGAGGTCCTCTCCAGAGGAGAGTGAATCATGAAGTTTTTGTGATCCTTTTCCACAAGGCTGTTCTTGAGTTTTCTAATGGGGAAGTTCAGAGGTTTTGGTGAAATGTGTGGACGTTTATGAAAGATTATGTACCCATCTACTCCACAACCCCAAAGCGTTTTCTGATGTGCTAAGAATGTTCTGATGTTTTGTAGTGTTGCAGTAACTTAATGCTGTTTTAGGCATTGACTTGTTAGCAGAGCTCATTTTTAGGTGGTAGTTTCTGTAACAGTTAATTCGATACGGGATTATTACACACTGGGCCTGTGCCTGCTGCATCTGGAAATTCTTTAACTTTGTGGCAAAATGATGGCTCTGTGCATTCAGCTGATGGACAGTGATCAGTTTGACTTCTGTCACAATTGTAATATATTTGGTATTATATTAATTGCATCTAATGAAGATGTTAGAAAAGGAGTGTCTGTTTTTGCAGTTGCTTTTGACTGTGTTACTGAAGAATGTAATTTACTGTATGCCATTGTTTTAATTCTAGGAATTTCTACTGCTAAGAGGATTATTTCTTATTCTGGTATGTATCTTGTAGACTTCTGTGGCATAGTGCAAGGTTGGAATTCCCTCTTGTGAACAGGTATTTTCTTATCCAAACCCACAAAGGCTTGGAAAAAACTTCTTGGCGGGGGGGGGGGAGGGAAGAGGGCACTAGTGGTGTATATATTTCAACACCTTCCATAGGTTAGACGTGGAATACATTGCTCTTTGGCGTTAGAATCTCTGGCTTTCAACCTGGCTAGGCTGCTGATAACAGTGTATAAAATTCTTTCAGCTTGATGTCATGCCAGGACTTTTCCCAGGAGAAAGTTGTCTTTATCTTGTTTGGCCAGAAAAGATGTTTGGACTTGCTTTCGTTTCTGAAGAAAGGGTGAGGTTGTCTTAAATACAGCTTTTTTTTTTTAGCCCAACTTAAGACTGTGGAGCTCAAAACTCCCTGTTGTATCTTGCCTACTGTTTCTTGTTTCCTCAGGCGATATAAGTCAAGTGACAGGTACTGAACAGCATGGTTTCAAAAGCAATGTCTTAATTTCCTGAAGTAGGAGAGTGGTACTTCATCTGTCATGAACTTATGGGCAGGATTCTTAGAACATAATGTTCTGTTAATGACACCATTTAACATGAATTTTGATTAGATTACCAAAATTCCCCTATACAAAAATGAAAAACATAAGGCTTTTGTACCTTTGAATTGATGTGACAGCTTTGGAAATACTCCCTAATTCAGCAGAAATTGAAATTTCCTCCGATATTTGGCAACAGGCTATTAAAAAAAAACGGAGAGGCATTGATCACCTGAATTTCTGCATTTCTAACATCTTTCTGCTATTCACCTGACCTTTCTCCTCATATTTCTGAAATGGTTCCTCTAACAGTGCTGAATGGTGTTAAGGTAAGATGGTGACTGCAATCAAAAACTGATAAAATGGTCTTTTCTGAGAGATGTTTCCTTGATTAGATAAAAGTGGAGAAACTCTCTTAAGATATTAAGTGACTTAGTTCCTTAAGACCTTCAAACTTGTAATTTCTATTATTCTGTTAGTCTAGTAAACTCAGTGGACTGACACATTCTGATACGTGTTTGTGTATGCAGCAATGCAGAAAAACTGACCTGTTTTTTAGAACTCTTCTTGCATGGTCTTGCAAATACTCTCCTTGTGACAGAACTTGTTGCTTGTCGGTACCAGTGCTGCTCCTCTGCTGCTCAGAGAATTTACCTGTTGACTCCTGTTTGCTGGGACCTAAGTGCTTTTGCTGTGACTTCATCTTCGCTAAGAGAGCTGCTGCTAGGGGTGATGATTCAGAAGTGGTGTGATGTACAGGGATATAAACACTTTGGATGATACTGAGTTATCTGCTCGGCCTGACTTGAGTTGTAACAGTTCTTGTGTTTATGCTGGTAGCCTAATGGACTAATGGAAGTCCAAATGTTGGAGGATAAAGGAAAACTGGGCAAAGAGGTCTTGTCGTGCTAGTTGGGAGGTAGGTCTTTCATGTTTATTAAACAGCTGGGATCTTTCAAGAGCCTGGGCAAATTATATCATTACCCACAATTTTCAAGTAATGTATTCTATAAAGTGATTGCCATGCAATTTAGTTAATATTCCTCTCATGGTTTTTAAATGAAAAAGAATGGAGTAAGTCGTAATTGGATACAATACTCGAGCGAGTTCTTGTGGATGATAAGACCTTGCCTTTAGCATACGCTGGGTCTTCAGTCCCTCAAAGAATTTCAGTTTCAGTGGTGGAATGGACGCTACCAGTTATTTTAAAACATGTAGCTAAAATTGTTTGTTTCAGGCACCTAAAGTAAAGCATTTTTATTCATGAACCAGGGGGAATAATGACAGATTGAAAGCACAGCTGGTTTTGGCGAGACCCTTAGTTAACACCTGAAAATTGGTGCCTTAGTTTGTCTGCACAGTGGGGATAATACTCTTTTAATAGGGCTCTTGTGAGGTTCAGTGTTAAGTGGCCTGAGATGCTGGTTCAAAAGGGGTTCTGGGAGGGCAGGGCGGTTCTGAAATGGAATATGCTAAACTGCCAAGAGTGTAAGGAGATACTCTGTGGGGTAATGTGAGGGAGATTCTTGGACTGGCGTAGGGAGTGTTCTTAACAAAAGAAAAATCCCTGAAGTAGTACGAGGATAATTGCCGCTTCGAGATAACTACAATATCAAAACAGATATAGTGTCTCTGCAAAGGTTATGGTCAAAGCCAGATTATTTTTTCTTGCAAGAATATTCCTTTCTAGTACCTTCATTTCATTACCTCTGAGGCAGACGATGTAACGTAAGTGCTGTCATTTTGTCTGTTGGATACTGGTTCTATTGTGACCATCACTGCAACATTAATGAAAAGGTATAATGTGACTGGCTCGAAGAAATAATACTTCCTGTGCTTCAGCCACTCGGAAAGAATTGAATTTCTAAGGCATAGCAATTTTTTTTCAAAGCTAAAAATGAAAAACTAGATGATTTCTTGATCATCATCTAGTAAATTGAAAGTGAACAATAAATTGAAGTATTTTTATTAGAGTTTTAGATTGTGGCCACTTCACAGTACACTTTTACCAGCTGGTGTGATGGACTGTTGTGGAGTAATAAAAGACAATCTAAAAACATTTAAATAACTTGAATTACTCTTAATTATATTACCACTGTAATCTAATACATTTCATTCTCTGGATTATTGAGGTTTGTTCGTTCTGGCTGTTAACGGGTTGCCAAACTGAATGTGTTCTGATAGTGAATAATTTAATCCTCTCATTTATCTTGCTTTCTTGTGCTTGGTGTCGGAATGGATTGGTAGTACAGCACTTCTCCCTGGTGGGCAGGAGCTAGGAGTGTGAGGATAAATAGAAGGTGGAAGACTGGATTTTGATCCCACTTTTCAGGGATGCTTGGCCTTCAAGATGCCAGGGATTGCAGAGGTTTCCTGGTTTCTTCACTAGTAGCATGGGACTGATGGTCTTACTCTAAGATGGAGATGCTGGGGGGCCCAGTTGGGATTTATGGAGTGGTTTGAGTCCCTTTGAAGGTAAGAGGTTTTCCTCTGCTCCTGAAGAGTTCCAGCTTGTGCAGGAGGGATCATGTAGGGCTGGTGGTGCTATGAAGCAGTGGCTCGCAGCCAGCAGGGGTCCCCGAAGTAATGAGGGTCAGTGGGGTTCTGCAGAGAACAAAAATGTACGAGTTGGTGAGGAGCTGCAGTGGGAATGGAGACTGCAGGAAGAGCTGTAGGTTTTAACGATTGATCCTGAGATGAGGATGACTTTGGAGCCCTGGGGAAGACTAAGGTTGTGGAAGCCCAAATAAATAGTAGATAGATTGTTGCTCCTTAGGGAAGGAATATTCTCCAGGGGAACATGGACATGAAGGCACACCATTTTTGATGAATTTTGTGCTACTTTTGGTGGCTTAGATTCCCCCCACTCCCCCTGCATCCAGTCCGTAGATCTCATTAAAGCACGCCTGATTCCCTGCGAGGGCACTTGAAGGATCACGTGATTAAGAAAACCTCACAGTTTAAGCAAACTCGGACAAGACAAAAGTGGAATGAAATAAACGATTTGAGGACTCTCTCAGGACGCTGACTTACCCTTTCAGTGATGCCTGCTTTTTTTTTTTCCACCAAGGAAGAATGCTTTGGAGTACACTGCCAGCCTTGGTAATGCTGGGTGCCCAGGTAAGAACAGCAGCATGAATTGGCCACTCTGCTTTTTATGGTGTTCGGAACTGCAGCTCCCAGAGGAGTCTGGACGGTGCAATTCAAGCCTCCTTCCCAGACAGTAACTGACAGTTACAAACTTCACCTGGAGATGTAGAGAGGCACCAGAGCAACTTTCACAACTCTTGTAAACTACAGCATCGGCTCGGTAGGACGGACAGTTGAATCTCTGGGATACCAGTCTTCCACTGAACTTCCACCTTGAATCTCTTCAGGTGCAAAAGTCTTGACAGCTGCAAATCCAGCTGTAACAAGGATTGTTTATTAGCTGACACTTCTTACCTTCAGCTATGAATGAATTGGGGGAAGAAGAGAAGACAAGACTGAGTCAGAACCTCTTTTTTTTTTTTTTTTTTTTTGTATGATGCGCTTGGAATAGAGAAAGTGCTTTGTGAATGCCATAAATAGCAGAGAAGAAACCCTTGGTCACGGGAGGATGACCAAGCGGAGGCTTTTTTCAAAGCAGTCTCTCCCTGCCTAACCCTTGCATTTCCTAGAGTCTTGTTCAGACTTCCAGATGCTTATTGCATTCATTGCCGGATGAATTTCAACAACAGGTGGAATTGTTTGGTGTCTTGAGTTTTTCGGACAGCTGCTGAGAATTGTTCTGGTCAAACGTCACCATCCTGGGAAGGATGGCAAGCGCAGTTTCTGTAGCAATCTTCCTAAACCCTTCATCTCGTTATGGGTAAATAATCATCAAAGCAGCTTTTATTTAAACATTATCCTGCAGTCAGGACTGTCTGAGAGATCAGTGGGGTCCCTTGAAAAATACTGAAGGTTTAGATTTTTAAAACTAGCTTTGTCAGAATGAACAGGTTTTTCTTCGTCTTGACTTTAAAAAAGGGCTCTGAATGTCTCGGGGGTACAAATTTAAGAGCCAAATCTCTTGGGTTTGAATAAAAAGCATTCAGATCACAAAATACTTTTGAAAGTTCCTGAGAGAGCAGATGCTTACCTGTATGCAAGTAGGTATCATTTGACTTCTTAATGTCCAAGCCTTAAGGGATAATAGAATTGAAATAACTGTGTCGTGTTACTTAAAATTTCCCTTTAATCTACATCTAAAGATGTGATGTGACGGAGAATTCCCTGGGGACCTAAATAGTGGTTGGGGCTTTTTTTTTTTTTAAACAAGATTTTTTTCTTTTAAAAGATCCTAAATTAGAAAAAAATAAAATGCTGTGGTCCCATTTGTGTAGTTTTAGCAGTTCAGCTCTTTCCTGAGTTGTGTTAATATTAAGGCTGGTGGTAATTTCAGACGCTTGACCTCACATTGTACATAGTGAAGTAGCACAAACAAAGCTTGCATTTTCCAGACCAAAAAGAAATATTTTCTGGAGAAAAGCATTTTGAGGGTGTATCAAGGGTTGTTATTAGGGCAAACTGGGAGGGTGGATAGAACAGCAAAGGGGCTCTTTTCCCCCTTCTCCCTCCTTTATGTTCTTTTCCCCCTTCTCCCTCCTTTATGCAAATACTGATTAAAATAACATTTGCAGTGGGAGGTCCTGATGCATTATTTTGGAGTAAAAGTTCTGGTGATCAAGGAAGCATCTGTGTGTCTGAAAGCTGCAGGGAGTTCAGGATGCTCCCAGTGCCCAAATGAGAGGTGGATTTGACGGACAGGTCAATAGCCAACAACTGGTAACTCGGCTCCTGCGCTGCGGGAGTTTTGTGCTGGCACGGGGTGGAAGATACGCGGCACAAAAGCACGTGCCACGTTAAGACAGCGGTGAGCGGCATTGCTGGGCTTTGTCCTCCATAAAATTGGGACTCGCCTAATTTTGATGGAATAACCCACCGCTTCAAAAGCGTTTGATTATTGCAAATTATTTTACTGCACCACGTGTTCACCTGAGGTGACAGGCTTTCCGCCCACTCTGCTGCAGCGGCCCTGGGTCTCCCCGCAGGCCCTTGGGTGTTTCTCCATCCTCGCTGGAGCCAACCTGTCACGCCGCAGGGGCCTCGTGCGGACACCTCCCGCGCCCCGATGGCCTCTGGTGTCCGTCCATGTGCGTTGGAGTCGCGCCATCATTCTGAGGCAACTTGAAGGCCGGCAGGGGCCAGGCCGGCAGGGGCCGGGCCGCCTCCCAGCAGGGTGGGAAGTGTGAGAGAGCTGGGCCTCGGCGGGACCCAGGGGCGGGCGGTGGTGGCCCGATGTCACCGGAGGTGTCCTCAGCGGTGGCCGTCGGGGGGGATGTGGAGGGCGGTTGGTGGCGGGACCCCCCGCCCGGCGCCGGAGACTCCTCACGGCGCGGCCTACCCCGGCCAGGGAAACGCCACCGGAGACTTTTGTCTCGCCTCATGTGCGGCTGAGCCAATCAACAGCGCGGCCTGATGTGAGCGACGGGGTCCCCCGCCAATCATCAACAAAAGGCTCCGCCGCCCACGGGCAGCCAATCGCCGCAGAGCAGACGTATTGCTTCACCAATGAGCTTTTATGGATAAGGCAAGGCGTTTCAGAATAGACAGCGGGGCGGGACAAAGGGCAGAGTGGCAGCTCGCGGTCGAATAGAAGCTCGGGATTTGGTTTGAACCATCCAATGAGAGGGTCGCTGAGGGGCGGACCTTAAGGTGGGTATAAAATGCGCGGCCGGGGGGGGCGGCGGCTGCAGTTGTCACCGGCAGCAGCAAGGCGGGGAGGGAGGGGAGAGGGTGCTCCGTTCCCGGGA
>VZSF01009338.1:503859-558754 GCA_013398295.1 Chionis minor
TTTTTTTTTTTTTTTTCCTCCCCAAGCCATCGTGTCTTTTTTTCCTGTAAGGTTTTGGCCTGACAAAGCAGACGCTTCCTGTTTTGCTTTTTGCTTTTTGGGGTGCGTTTTAACACAAAGAAAAAAAAAAAGGCAAGCCCAGCCCTTTCCAAGAGTGCTGCCTGGCGGGGGCTCTGGGTGCGTTTTCAGGGTGCGCCCCTGGGTATCGGGTACAATTATAAGAGCGATTCATTGCTTAAAGTGTTAACTGTAGCTTTGAAGCACCCTACAACATCTCAAGATTGTGAGAGGCTTCTAATAAAATCTGTCAACCTCTGGCTGAGGCTGGCAAGAGACATTATTCTTCTGTATCAAATTGAGGGATGTCTTTTTCCTTCGATTGCTTCATCTGTTAATTTCATTAAGACTCTTGTCAGGGGAAACTTGTGCTGTTAAGAGAGTACTGGTTTCACTGCCCTGGTGAAAGAAAGGTGATCTGGGATGTGGAAACAAGCCCTCCTTTGAACAGACTATTCTCCAAATTAGTAAGTGCAACAGATGTAACTAAGATGATAAAGCTTCTATACAAGGACATTTCCTTTGGGGGGGTGGGGAGATAATGAAGCGATTCAATACCATATCTGTTTATTCAGTAAGGAGACAAAGCAAGGCATAAAAATGTTCTTGGATTCTTAAAACATGTTATGCATCTACTGGGATCCTCCCATTAGCAGCTGAGTGTTAGTAATTAGATCTTTGGAGAAAAAATTTGTAAGGAAAAGTAGTTTGCTGGTTAAGTAACAGTATCCGTGCCAAACACCTTTGTGACTCTTTCTTACCGTTGTGTGGTTTGAGCTCTGTAGGCTGGAGAAGTGGTTTTGTGTCGCATCTGGAATGTGATAGGCACAAAGTCTCCAAACATCTGAATCACCAAGGGTGATGCCATGTAAAATCCAGACATGTTATTTGTGTCAAATTCCTAGGTTTGGTGCGTTAACAAGCTGTGTACTGTTTCCTGGTGCGAAGTTTGAACTTTAATTTATTAAATTATTTAAAAGGAAGATGAAGTGTGCACCTTTCCTAGCCTGTTCTGGTCTTCGTTTCAGAGCACTGGGTGTCTTGAAAGCCCAGTTCTGTGGGTGTACTTGCATCTTGCCGGGGGTTATGACACTACTTGTGTGGCCTTACGCATTTTTATTCTCCTGGCTTTTCTCTAGCTTCTCCAGGTAACACATCAGCCTTGAAAAGATGTCATGAGTAAGAAAATATGATCTGAAGAAATACACATTTCCAGATTTATTTTATTGTTGTTGATTTTGATTAATTTCTGCAAGTGGGAAAGCAGACCATAATACAGCTCATGGGGTACCAGACAGGCTTATTTTGTGTCTAATAGAAGATTGTTAGATTTAGGTTATATATCTGGAGCTTTGTACACATGTGTCTCCTAAAAATAGTCTAAAAACTGTTTAATTGCACCTTTTAAGCGCAGTCCAGTAGCATGCTGCAGACTTGAGGGTTTTTCCGATGAAACAAATCTAGAAAAGGCTGCAGCCCGGAGTCATCAGCAATGCAGCCGGTACTTTGGCTCACACGCCAAACTTTAGTCTTGGCTGGGCTGCCGGTTTGAAGATTAATGTTAGCCTTCACAGCGCTCTCTTAAAAAAGCTGGAATTTGACGTGCCCACGTGCTTTTTTTCATTTTTTAATTGTCTCAAGACTGAAGACTGGTAGCAGCAGCAGCTCTTGTTGACACCAAGTGAACTAAGGGCACAAGTAGAGTACAGGAAGGAGTATTTTATTTTTGTAGGTGTTGCTAAAGAGAAGAGCAGTGGAGATACCGTGCCTGGATGGAATGCTGGCAGGCAGCTTGCCTTTACAGTTCAAATTATGCTCTGCAGACATGACAGTCTGTGTCACTTGTTAAAAGCACAATACAGTCATCTCGCGTAGTTTCTATTTGGACAGAATTTAGCCTGTATGACTGCCCATTACAAGAGCCAACAACGATCTCTTGGCTTATTAGTCTTGTTTTATATGTTGGGAGTGCAGCTTGGTAATGGTACATGCAAGGTTGTAAAGCCGACTCTCTCTCCAGAGTCCTGCGTCCGCCTGGTGGTGGATCCAACTTTTCCTTGGGTTTTGATGAACCAAAAGAACAACCCGTGCGAAGGAACAAAATGGCATCCAGCATCTTTGGAACTCCTGAAGAAAACCCACCTTCCTGGGCTAAATCATCGGGTAAGAACATAGTGCTTTGTTTCCAGATCTGTTGATGCGCATAAATTTATTTTTTTTTGGTATCAGCATAAACCTGCTGGTGGCTCAGTGTGGAAGCCAGAATTCGCTTCCTGCTTGGTAGTGTAGGGCTATAGATGATGTCTGCTTTCATGGGATTTCTTCATTCTCACCTTGAATTGCTTCCAGAGGGGGTTTTTTATGCAGGTCTTGGGCATGGATGTTGCTGTATTTCAGATGCACTTTTTCCAAGTTAATCAAGTCACAGTAAGGTGAACTTGTGTCTTAGTCTTTGGAGCAGCACTGATTGGTATTGATTAATCAGGGGAAGTTTAGCTTTGCGTTGTACTCGCAGCTGGGATTAAGCTTCTATTTTGGCAGAGCACTTCTGGTATGGATGGCCTTGGGAACCCTAGTTTCCATCTTTATAAGTGGCTCCCTCAACTGCACGAGATGTAGTAGATGCTTTACTACTGTAAAGCAGTAGTTTGGAAGACAGTATCTAAAGGACCAGGACATCTTAGAATGCTAAAGCTTTAATTTAAAAAAACCCAACACAACACCCAAAACAGCCAAACTCCCCCCAAACCCTGATGATCTATGATCTGCTTTCCCAGTAAGTTTATCTTGCGACCTGATTAGAATCAATCTCTGCTTGTAGGGACTAAGCCAGGTGAAATCAGAGAGGACTGTGAATCATCTGGACCACAAAGAACAAACTCAACTGATGCAAACTGCGGAGACTTTGTAGATCCCAAGGTCAGTACATTAACTACGAAGAGCCTGATAATGGGACAATTCACGCTCTGTGTGTGGTTGCTTTATCGCCAGTGTTCACACAGTTGGAAGCATTGTGGGATTTGAATCTGTTCTTTTCCTGAAGGTTCTCTTTTCCACATGATAGTCTTACAGTATGTTGTGGGCTGGATTTTTCTAAAAGGACTGCTTTCTAGAGCTTTTAACTCTTCTTACTGACGAGACAGTACTGAAGCGGTGTGAAATCTAGCTTCAGACGTGTGTAACTGTGTGTTTTAACAGATTTTACAAACAATAGTTACTTACAACAAGCTCTGTGGATCACTAGGCTGACAAAGGACTTGGTTTCACATCCTGAATACTCAGTAGCTTGAATGTTTGTTTTATTACTGTATTTAATAATGCAGTATACAGTAATAATACAGTATGTAAACTGTCTACTTGGTAGCAATATGGAGCATGATTTGTAGTGTTAACGTGGGTTTTGCTTGCTGTATGATTATGTTTAATGGGAAAAACAGGATGAAGAGTAATAATTCCTCTGAACTTAGGAAAACAGGAACCTAGGGTAGACTGCACTTGTGTAAACAAATTCTAGACGTGAAAAAAAAGAAACCTTGTTCTTTAAAGCTCTCCAGCTTTAGGTTTTCTGAAAAGAAGTGAGTAGGTAAATTGTTGATCTCAAATGCTGTGGCAGATACCTTTTGCCTCATGGGTTATAAACAGCAAGTTTTATATTGATAATTGGCAACAATCATCACTTTAACTGACTTTTGTTATTAATGGGCGCTTTGAGGCATGAAATTGCTCTTTGTTGCAGAAAATGTTTCAATATAAGTGAGATTAAATTTATAGCTGCTACTGCGGAAAACAAAAATAAACTCTTTAGTCTAATTCTGTTTTCTACTTAATTGTATTAAATACTGCGGTTCTCAGCTTTGCAAGCAGATTCTTCCAGTGCAGAATACTTTAATTTTATGTAGTAGTTACAGCTACAAACAGCAGAAGCTGGAGCTAATGTACGGTAGCCCAGTCTCGGACTTAAGGCAATATATTTCCCTGAGTTCCTGTGTGTTTATATGCTGATGACTGCAGTTTCACTGTGTAATTAACAATGTTAAATCCATGAAAGCTGATGAAACCTCATGCCATTCAGGAGCCTTGGCTGCTGCCGGAAGACTTTCTGTATCTTTGTGTCAAGTTGCAGCCTGTGAACAGATTCAGTATGAAAAACAAATGTTTAGCTGTTTGTGTAGCAAAGGAAACTTTATCAGTAATGTCGCAAAAAAATCTGATCTGTATTTCACAAATGCAGTTAAATATCCTGGATAGAACAAAAGCTCTTGGCCTTGCTAGCAGATAAATGTTTGACCTTAGAAAGAGGGACACTGAACTGTTGCTTGTTGTGTAACTGTCTTGTCACTGCTGCTCAACAGCTCCAGCATTCTGGTTATCCTCATGAAGGATGATGTTTATAATAAAGTGCTCTTGCTTACCCGCATGCTTCACAGTGTGGAAATAACAAGTATGCCACATGTTGCAGGTCATCAGGATTTCTTCAGTAGGATCTGTTTTAAACTTTTGAAAGGGTTGTTAGGTAAAATAAACAGCTGATGAAATTATATTGGTCACTCTGTAAGAACTGGTGATTACAAACCTGTCACATTAATCTGCAGTAATACGTATGCAGAACCCACCGTGCTACTGTGGTATCTGTCCCTAAGAGCATGTTACTGGTCTGAAAGTGCTTTGTTGGGTCTCTCACTCCGAAAGCATTGCTAGATAGAGCAGCGTGCCTCACCACCCCAGTTGTAACGTGGAGTATTGAGTTACCCTCTCTGGAGGGGGAAAATAATACATTGTGAAGTGTGAGATGTAATGTGTTTCTCTCTCTTCTAGGGAGGAGATGGTGGTGTCGAAACTTCTGGTGAGTAACTCCTTCGGACTCTTCTAGTGAAAAAGGATAAGGATATAAGAAAGGAATATATATAAAATATATAAAAAAGGAAAAGGATATAAGAGACATAAATGGTTGTGTGTTAGAGGAGAGACAGCTTGGAGTTGTCCCTTGAATCCATCGAATCAATAAAGTGACCTGACTGTCTTGGTGGAAGCGTGGTTATGGAATGAAATGGCGGAGTGCCTGTTAGTCATCAGATTAAAAATGAGAACAGTCCTGTTCACTTATTTTGCCAGCAGCAGTTAGTGTCAAGATTTGTTTTAAGTACTAGAAGGCAAGGTGGATACCATCTTGCAAAGAGTTCAGTGATTGAAAGACTATACTGCTGTTATAGTAGCTTATAATTAAATAATACAGTCAACCTCATGGATTTTTAGTTCAGCAATTTATTTCTTTCCTACTATCTTCTCATACAGGAAACACTGCATTCACAGAAATAATCAAAACCAGCTACTGCATCTGAAAGTGTCTGCATTAACTAACTTTTAAGTTCCTGTTGCTTTTTAAATGCTGATTTTTGCTGAGGAAGTTCATATGCATACTGCACGTTCCATGTAAACAGAGGCACTTCCTCTAGCAGTGTGCAACTTAGCCTTGAAGTGTGTTTTCTAGCTCTGAGGCTGGAAATCTCTCCATTGTAAGATTCGCATTAAGAATAGCTCACTTCCTGATGAGAGGAATGTGTGTGTTGACCCCGGTACTTTTAAAGTGCTACTTTAAACACCTCAGAGTTGTGGGAGATCACTAAAGCCATTAGCAGTTCCATGTCCTGAAAAGACCTGCTGGGAGGGCCAGAGTTTTTCCAGAGTGTTTCTCAACTGCCTCCTAAGTGGTATCTGTTCCCAAAATAGGTCTTGCTTCTTTAGCAGGCTGCTTCTAATCAAACTATACAGGCTTCTTTAGTATTTCTTTCCCACGTCTGTCTGCTCTTAATTAGCTCTGTAGGCATTTAGAGTTTATGCCTATGCCGCAAGTAGGAGGATGTGGTTTGATAATAGAAGTAAACTGATCTAAGGGCTCTGCTGCTTTTCCTGGTACTTGTTTAAACCAGCTCGCCATGGGGTGGGATGAGAACCTGCAAGCAGCAGTGAGGCGAGAAGAGATGGGATGGGAGGAAGCAGAAACAGGGCTGCCTGGGTTAGCAACAGCTGACTGGAACTTTGGGCACAAAATGGTGGTATTCCTGACTCTTAGACCAAGCTCCCATTTTCACAGGTGTCATATTTGTTGGCTTTTGGGTCCTTTCTGGTAGGTGACAACGAAGGAAGTTCTGATTAAGTACCAAATACACGTGTGCTGGGAGGTGGTTTAAAAAAACCAAACCTGTTACTGGAAAGCAACAGGGGATTGTCTGCTGTTGTGGCCGCGACTGAAAATGGTCAAGATAAAAATGACAGGCCAATGTCTGAATGTTAAACTTCCACAGACGGTACCTGGGAAGGAGTAGAAAGTTAATGCTTCCTGGACATGGCATCTGTTGTAGGTAGTGAGCATTGTAATGAATTGTTAAATTAACTTACAGTGTTGATAGCTTTGGTATCATAGAATCATAGAATGGTTAGAGTTGGAAGGGACCTTAAAGATCATCAAGTTCCAACCCCCCTGCCATGGGCAGGGACAAATAACTTACAGCTTAATAGAGCATACTCATAGCTTAATAGAGCATGGTATCTTGTTGAGCTAGCCATGTCACTCCACCGCTTGATATTCCTACTGCGTGAGGTCGCAGAATTGAGCTGGTGACCATCCCACCTGTCACCCGTGTGATTTTGTACGTGATGTTGTAGAGCTGTCTCTGGAGTTTGAAAAGGGTTCAATGAATATGCCTCCAAATAAAAGCTGTCTGCTTACAAGTACACAGCATAACTAGATTCTTAATAGGTTTCCATCATCAAAAAAATATTTGTTCTTCTGAATTTGGAAATCATTTTCTGCATGTAACTGATTATAAAAGTCCAAGGAGGTGTCAAATGGGGTATGTCTATTTAATCACATTTGTCTAGGGGAAGAAAGCTTGTTGCTTTTGCAGCAGTGTTCTTGTTTCCCATTTTTTACCATAGTTCCTTTCTGTGCATCAGAGCTTCCAGTGGTTTCCAGTATACTCTGTAGAAAGCTGTTTCGGAGATTGTGCCCTTTATGATAAGAGAAGAACTTTTAACGTTTGATCTGATCCTGTTGCAATTTAGTTACTAGGTTAGCAAACTTAGCTGGATCATGTGGGAAGTACTAATGTGTATGTCAGCTGGCTACATGAGTCTCTCAATACTACAGAAGCTTCCCCAAAGTCTCCTGTGATAGTAATTCTTGTTTCTTTTGTGGTTTGGTTTGTGCTGTGTATTTTAATGAACATGACTAGCTAAGGAGAACTGGGCAGCACTCGACTGACTGACAGTCACCACTGACTGACTTTACATGAGACACGGGAAGGTGGAGTCTGGCATTCGGTGGGCAGATGATCGTCGGGAGGACTGGGGGCTGTTGCTGAAGGGGCAGACAATGGAGCATTCAGCGCCGTACGAACAGTGGCCGCGGCCGCAGTTGTTCTGGGCTTGCTGAGTAAGCAGGCGGTGGTACGCATGAGCTACCGAAGCTTCAAGCTTAAAACTTCGTGTGAACTGTTTTGTTCAGAAGTGCCTGCGGGTTAACGAATGCAGCAGCGAATCTATATTGTAGATTATTTCTGGTGGTGTGGAGACTACTAAGCTGCTGGAGTTCTTTGAGGTTATTACAAGCATGGACATAGGGGGTTCCCATAGTGGACACGAGTGGGTTTTCAGTGTTTCTGATGAAGTTGTGCATGAAAGATAATTAAAAAAATAATAATAAACTGAGTTGCCACAGGGTTGGAGGGAAAGCTACTTGTATAGATAGGAAGGTAGCTAAAGAATAGGAGGCAAAGGGTGGGGCTTAGTGATTGCTTTTCAGGTTGGAAAAATGAGCCATGGGAAGTGACGCTGGGGCTAGTTTTATTCAGTGCCTTCATCTGTGACCTGGAAAAGGTAATGAGCGGTGAAGTCTCCAATTTTGTTGGTGATATTAGCTCTTTCGAGGACCCAAATTGTGCTGATGCTGAGAAAAATATCACTGTCAGGACTCAATTAAATAAGGTAGGCAGGTAAAAAGCTGGCAAGGTAATCTTTGTGTAAAAGTATGAAGTAATGCACTGGGGATGGGGGGGGAATCCCAACACCTAAACCATGCCAGTCTTGTGTTCAGCTCTGCGCAGCAGTTGACTCCCAGGATCTGCCTTCAAGTCTTATTACTGAAAAGTTCTCTGAAACGTTTGGGGGCACCAGCAAAATGTTGAATATCACCGAGAAGAGAATGGGAAACAAGACATTGTTTTGCCTCTGTAGACAATGATAGGTCCACATCTTGCATGGTGTGTGCAGTCCTTGAAATGGAAAGACCAGAAGATTGTAGTGGAGATAAACAAGGGCAGAGGAAAGAAATGGGAAAGGTAAGGAGGGGCCTTATGAGGAGAGACTGAAATAGCTGTGTTTCTTCAGTTGAAGACAAGGCTGAGGGAGAGGGAGCGCAATCAAGACTTAGTAAATCGTGAAGATGGAGGTTATGGTGAATGTGCAGCTGTTGCCCAAATCCTCCAAAGCAAGAACTGGTGATGATTAGATGAAACTAAGGGGTTTGTTAAAAACAGATGAAGAACATCTGCACAGAGCTGGCAGTGAAGCTCCACTCCCTTCACCCTGCCAAGGATCAGGGGGTTACTTGGTGCCCATTTGGGCCTTTGGCTCGTAACTGATTGTATTAATCTATAAAAACGTGAGGTGCTAATGTACTTGTTGTGCTCATGAGTTAATTATCAATGAAGCAGATACATTTAGTTATTTGCAGTATCTAAAGTGCTTCCTGTGAAGAATTCCTTCTGTGTCCCATCTTCACATGTTGTCGTTCAGAAGCATTTAAAATAGATGAAACTATCATGTGCTTTCCCGGGAATACGCGATCGGAGCCTACCCGTGCATGGCTGTTCCCTAGTCTGTGTGAAGCCTCAGAAGTGTGTGTCAGATCCACTTCCCTCTAGTTGCAAAATTGGGAATGTAATTTGGATCTGAGCTCTTGCTTACAAGTACGGGTGTTTCTGCGACTTGGCTTCCAGCACCTGCTCAGACTTGAGTTACAATTGTTATAGTCCTAATGCTGATTAATATGAACCAGACTTAAACTGCTTATCATTTAAAAAAAAAAAAAAAAAATTGCTGGGGTCCCCTAATAGCAGCTGAGTGGCTCTTGAATGCCTGAACTGAACCGTAAGGCATCGGAGTTCATCTGAGAAACACTTCAGAGGGCTGAAGTCGGTCCTGCCAGCAGGTTACAGCGGCACTCCGAGTGTGTCTGTAAGCCTGGAGAAAACTTGCATGAGCTGATCTTCTGTCTAAGCCATCATCTACATCAAACACTTTAAAAGCTTCTTTTCTTCTAGAAAACACTGAGGCTGATGTAGAAGCTGCCCCAGGTCAGAATGAAGAAAAATCCCTGCCTGCTGCACCTGTTCCTAGCCCAGTAGCACCAGCACCTGCACCATCCAGGAGAAATCCACCCGGTGGCAAGTCCAGCCTAGTCCTCGGTTAAACCTTTCCCTTCCTGACTGTTTTGAACTCGTGTCTGTTTCTTTCCCCCATGCTTGTGAACTGCACAACTTGAGCCTGACTGTACATCTCGAATTTCTTTCATTAAAAAGAAGCACTTTATGTACTCCATCTTTTTTTTTTTTTTTGTGAGATCAAGGTTTTTTTCCCCACTTCTGTCCTGTGTTTCCCCCAGATCTACTGGAAGTGACATGAGTGTTTTCTAGTGATAGACTTGAGGGAAAGCTTTATGAAGTATAGTAATGTAATTCAAAGGAGAGTAGCTTGGTTCTAAGTGTGCTTAGAGGGTTTTTGTACTGAGAATTTTTTTTTTTTTAGAACCCCTTAGCTTTACAAGGGTCTAGAATCCTGGTTAAACAGGCCAGCAAACAATCAGCAAGAGCAGTCCCTTCCTCCACATGTGGGATTTGGGGATCTAAAAGGCTTCATTGACTGCATGTGGTAAATGCCTTGGGCCCTGCTGTGCCATATAAATCATGTAAGCGGTTAGTGTACACCATGCTGCCTTTAAAAAATAAAAAAAAATCTTGATACTGGACTACTAAGAAGCAGGGTATGTGCCAAACAGAGGGCTGATGACAAGAGCCGCATGGCCTAATGCTAGGAGGGGATTTATTCAGACTTTATTCAGTAAAGGTGGAGTGGATCATATAAATAAAAATTACAGGGCATTTTTTTTACAACTGACTCAATGCTGTGCATGATCATGCTGGTGCTTGACCATGAGGTGAAAATCTCATCCTTTAAAGTGTGTGTTGTAATTTCACAAAGCTGGACTGTTGCTTAAAAGTAAATAATATAGAAATTTTGAAGCAGTGTTTCCTGTGTGGGTTTTATTTCATAGGTTTGGTTTTGCTTTGCTCTCGGTTGGCCTTGTCTCGGCCAACCTGCCGTACTCTGTAATGGAGGTGGAATGCAGCAGAGGAGGAGGAAGCTTGAGGTCACCATCGTGTGCCATCTTCCTCTGAAGACAGTGTCTAACTTACCTCTTCATTTTTGTCATCTAGATCAGAAAGCATATCATATGGCTTGATACTTACTTTGTCCAAAATACTTTTTTTCTCTCAAGAAAATAGAAGACACAGAAGTTTATTCTCACAAAAAATAAACAAGTAGACCCTGACAAGGGAAGGGGTGGAAGTGAGACCAAACCGTGAAGTTCTTTACTGTCCTGGAGGGGATCTGCTGCATGACAAGCCAAAGCAGCAGCGACTTTGTGCAGAAGCGGTGCATCTGCTGTGGAGTGTGTACCATTTCCCCTGTTCCTGGAAGAACCAGTGCCTAAAAGTATCCTGGTTTTCCAAATAATGTTGGAGAAGCCCTAGCCCTAGGTGCTTGACCTATAAAACTGGATTTGCTCTAATGTGCTCCTCCTCCATAAAATAGCAGAATGGTTTGTGTTGGAAGGGACCTTAAAGACCATCCAGTCCCACCCCTGCCCTGGGCAGGGACACCTCCCATGAGACCAGGTTACTCCAAACTCTGGCCAGGGGCTCACCACCCTCAGAGGGAAAAATTTCTTCCTGAGATTTCATCTGTATCTGCCCCCTTCCAGTTTGAAGCCATCACCCCTCGTCCTATCCCTACATGCCCTTGTAAAAAGTCCCTCTCCAGCTTTCCTGGAGCCCCTTCAGATACTGGAAGGGGCTCTAAGCTCTCCCTGGAGCCTTCTCTTCTCCAGGCTGGACACCCCCAACTCTCCTAGCCTGTCCTCCCAGCAGAGGGGCTCCAGCTTTCGGATCATCTTTGTGGCTTCGTCTGGCCCTGCTCCAACAGGTTGTGTTGGAGGCTCCAGAGTTAGACACAATATTCCAGGTGGGGTCTCAGGAGCGCAGAGTAGAAGAAAAATTTCTTCCTAATATCTAATGTAAATCTGCCCTCCTCTTCCATTTTAAACACATTCCCCCTTGTCCTGCCACTGAAGAGTCCCTCCCCAGCTTTCCTATAGCCCCTTTAGGGACTGGAAGGGGCTGTGAGGTCTCCCCAGAGCCTTCTCCAGACTGAACACCCCCAACTGTCAGCCTCTCCTCGCTGCAGAGATGCTCCATCCCGCTGATGTTTGTATCCTCCTCTGGACCCGCATCCCGGCATGCTGTTCCTCGCAGCCCACACCAGTGTGGCTACCGGCTGTGTGTAAGTCACGCCTGGCCTGTTTGCTGCCCTCGGAGGAGGAGGAAAATCATCAAACCGCGATTCCTCTGCCAGCCCCGCAACCGGTGGAAGTTGTCAGGAACTTTTTGGGATACGGAGACGCCGGCCACGCGCGGCTGCCTTTCCCTCTCCCGGGCACGGCAGCCCGGGAGCTCCCGGGAAGCCAGGCTGCTGCCGGGCGAGGCGATTCCCGGCCGGCAGGATCCTCCCCGCGGAAACGGGCAGGGCCCGCCCCCGCCCCGGGGCCGGTCGGTCGTGTGTCTGTCTGCCTGTCTGTCTGCCTGTCGGTCGGTCTGTCGGCATGGGCGGCGCGGCGGGGCCGCTGCGGGTGCTGGTGGACATGGACGGCGTCCTGGCCGACTTCGAGGGAGCCGTGCTGAGGGGCTTCGCCGCCCGTTTCCCCCGGGAGCCGCGGGTGGAGCTGGCGGAGCGGAGGGGCTTCTCGGTGCGGGAGCAGTACCGGCGGCTGCGGGAGGAGCTGGGGGTGAGCGCGGGGGCGGCCGGCGCTGGGAAACGGGGAGGGAGCTCCTGCTTTCATAATCCTCTTCCTTCTTCCCTCCTGAACCCCGCTGGGAGCAAAGGAAATCTCCTCTTCCGACCCCCCGCGGCCATGCAAAGCGGAGGGGAGGCTTGGGTTTTGTGTTCCTTTTTTTTTTTTCCCCTTCTCTTTACGGGAATGCAACAAAGGGTTGGTTTCATGCTCGCAGCCTTAATTTGGATAGTGATAATTCTTCTTCCGGGGCATTGCCGGCCCTTTACAAAGAGGTGTGTGTGTGCGGGAATTGGCAATGAGTGATTCTGTCAGAAAAATAACTGGGTGAAACTGTTCGCTGAACCGTCTTCAGCTTCTTCTTTACCTACTCGTGAACTCATGCTTTGTGGCAGTAGTAATAACTTACCCCTCTGAGCACTCTACAAGTGTTAAATGTATTTAATGTAGCAAGAAATGGAATAGTATTTATGGGTTTTGTACAGCTAATAAACCCCCATATCTGTATCATTCCCTCTGCATGCTCTGACAAGCAAAGCGCAAGGTGGGTAAGCGATCCAGAACAGTCTGTAAAAACCTCGTGGTACACCCTGCCTCTGTGCAAATTGTTGCTATTTTTAATGTTTGCTAATGACCGAATGAATATCAGAGACATTTGCAAGGCAAAACTAAAAATTACTCTGAATCCAGACTTCATGCTTCCTTCAGGTTCCTGCAGGACAGTCGTGGGCTCCGTAAGAAAATGGAACGGATACTGACCCGGGCTGTGCTGTACACTTTCCCTGAAGTTCATTGCTAATTTTAAGATCCCGTACTGAGCCTGTAGGTTTTTTTACTGCTAAGAAATGACAACTTGGGTTCATTTCCCTCTGGCTCCATAGCAAGGTGCAGGCTCTGTGTGATGGGCGGAAGTGCTGGGTCCAGGCAGCATTTCCACAGGTTCCAAATGGACCGAGCTCTAACTGATGATTACTGATGCTCAAAACTTCCCAGGACTAGTAACTTGTAAATACAGGGAGTAAGGGTGATTTTTTTTTATCATTTTATATAAAAGAACATGGTTTATTGCTTAGGTGAGTATTCCTGAAGTGAATCCCATTTGGGCACACTGGGACCAAAAAAAAAAATGCAAGTAATTTAAGGGGTCATGGCTTTTTACGTGTTCCTATTTGGACAGTCCACAATCTGATCTATCCTGAAAGTTGTGTTCGGTTCTATTTCTGGCATTCCCATTCCCTAATTTGGTTCACGCTCATCCTGTTCCTTCCCAGACCTTAGGTGTGTCAACGGAAGAACCAGATAACTGGTTTGAACCCCACGCAGATCAGCAGTGGCAGAAAGCTCTTATCTCGCTGTTCGTTATTAGCCTGGCTTCCTAAGGAAATGAGGTTTATGTAGTCATGTTGGGTGTCTCCTTCAGTAACCTCTGGATCTCCATGCTGTTTAGGTACATTTGGCAGAACAATGAAGTCCAAAGATTTGAAGCTCCTGCAGGTTTTATGTAAATACCATGGCTGGTTAAAAATAGAGACCTTGTTAGTCCTGCCACGGCAATACTGGGCGTCTGGGATGCAGGAGTATCCCTGCAGGAGGTGGTCTCTCCTTGCTCCCAGCTGCAGGAAAAGCCTCAGTAGGAGCCGGACTCCCGGACCAGGAGAGCGGCTTGTCTGCAGCCTCTGCGGGGCCGCCTGTCCCTGCGGGGAGACCGAACCTGCAGTTTGCAGCCAGTGAAAGGAGGGGGCTCGGCGTGACACCGGGCTCTCTGCGGCCGCGATCCGCTCGCTCTGCCCACGAACAGCCCGTGGGTCGAGGGACTGTCGTGACAGGCTGTGGGAACGAGCGTGATACTGGTTTGCATGTCACACTCTTACTACGTGGTGGCGATGCTTTGTTAGCGCTGAGCAGCCGCCTCTTGAGCCATTACTTCGCTTTTTCTCTCTTTTTTGATCCTAAGTTGATCGTTAATTTCACATTGTAAATCCAGTTCATTTACAAAGTATTTTGCTTGAGACTTTCTTTACTCATCGATCCAGTCCTCTGCGTTTGGCAATTCTGTTGATGGGGATTTATCTCCCAGGCATTTAGGATGTGTTACCTGGCCCCAGACAGCTTCAAAAAAGGATTTGGCATCTCCAGCAGTGGCAAGAATTTCTAGAATTATTTCAAGTATTGCAAATGGGAAAGCTTGGGGATAGATGTAATTCCTCCAGTTTTGTATCTAAGTTGTTATCTTGCTAATGGAAGTCAAAAGCAAAGGTTCTGCAATGATTGGATGAGAATGAGGAAAGAAAATTGTTTTACTTTCTTTTTCTAGTAATTTTTTTTTTTTTTTTGACAAACGGCTTTTGGTTCTAAGAGTCATCAAATCAAATGTCTTTTTCCAGCAAAGCCAGACTTTTTTGTGGCACGATGGAAACGTGCCAGTTTCTAGTGTCTGGCTGTAGGATAAAAGAGCTTTCAGGCACAAGCCCCGAGTCTGTAATCGAATCTCCTTGGGAAGAGCTCCAGGGAACCGTTGCTGGGATCAGTGAGACTTTGCATGGAAGCAGAGCTCTGGGCAGATCCGATTGCCACATCTTCACCGAGACTCCTTAACCTCTTCTGATTTGCATAGGGAGCCAGGCAGTGCTTCCAAATTTCTGGCTGGTGATTTGTGAGTATTTGTAAATTACAGTAGCTGAGTGGGCACAGTGATCTGGGAGACATGATTAATGCTGACTCCTCTCGTTGCTGCTAATTGAAACGTTTTTTCTGTTGATGTTCCACTGGTGATACGGAGCAAGGAGACCACCAGCTGCACTCTAAAGCAACCTTGTATAATTTCTGAGCAAAGGCTGCCAGCCTGTCTTTGAAGAATACTTACCAAGAACCAAGTTTTCCAAACTGTTTGGTGGCGTGGGGATGTAAGACTTTAATACTTGCGGAAAAATGCTGACTCAGCACCTCTGAAGTTCACCGTGTGACCCCAGGGAAGGTAAGATTCACATGTCTTGGGGCAGAAGAGATATCGGAAGCGGAACCTCTCTGCCTGAGCGTGAAACTTAGGCCTGGAAGTGGACTTAGCCCTTGATGCTGCTGGGACACCGCTGCTGCAGGTGTGTTGGCACGATGGGCTGTGTGGTACGAGGAGCTGCCCTCTGTGACCTGCACTGGAACGCTCGGATGGATCACGGCCCCACCGAACAGCCACCAGGCAACAGTTTTTAAAATTAACCAACCAGAGTTGAATTCAAATTAGTCAACTTCCTAATAGGAAGAGGTGTGAGAATGTCTTATTAGTAAATTGAGAGAAAAAAAAAAGGGTGGACTGGAAGGACAGTCCTACCTAGAGGCAGAGGAATTGCCCTGGAAACCCTACTTTTCCTTTTAGAGATTAAAGATGTCACTCTACCGTATCAAATTCCTTTTACTCTTTTGCACCATTTTTGGCCACTTTAGCCTGGGAAAACATTGCTCCTCCAGTAATTTTCTTTCCTGCTTACTTAAAAATGATTATAACTTGAGAGGAAACTCCTTTCCCACCTGTTCATCATTAATTATTTCTCTGATTCATGTGGCTTCTCACATGCTCGTTATGGGAGGTGGCTTTACCACCGAGAGCAGGTGCAGAGGGGAAAGGGATAAAGCCATTATCCCCTTAATCGGGTGGCTCTGTCCACTGCTGAGGTCGTGTGTGCCGTCAGAGGGTAGGAACAGTCGATGGGACCCGTGTCACCACCAGATGCAGCCCAGCTGGGACACTGTCCTGGTTTGAGTGACACAGGACTAATTTATCTTCTAATACTTGGGAAAACTGTATTTATAGAAGACTCTAGTGTCTGAATTCATGAAAATACAGACTTTACAGCCAGCCATGGTGGGGGGGTTTCAAGGTCTCAGTGGTTTCGGGCTCACCAGGTGCAGGGATGAGGAGGAGCCAGACCTGGCACTGGGCCCAAGCTGCCAACAGGATTATTTCATACTGTGAGCATCACATTCAATAGAAATTAGAAAGTTTGCTGAGGAGTAATTTCCCTTCTATGATGGCTGCGATCCTGAGAACTCCTCGCCCCGGTGCCGGAGCCCTGAGCCCTTCCCTTCCTCCTGAAGCCATGGCGCTCACAGTGTCCCCCATTGGCTGTCCTGTGCTGGGCGTGCATGGCTTCCAACGGATAGAATGAGCTGAGTATAATCCTTGGGTATTTTATATTGGCATTGGGATCAATATTGGGTCTTTAGTGTCATGAATGTTGCTTATCTAGTCTTATTCTACTAAATCTGTTCATATTTCAGCCCCTGAGTGTCCTTGTTTTTTCTCAATTCCCCTTCCCAGGTGGGATGGGGTCATTGGATGATAGAATAATTGTCTAAATGACAATAAATTATTGTGGGTTTCTCAAACCCCAACAGATGCGCGGGTTAGTTCACAAAGCTAAAGGTTCTTGGGGCAGCAGAGGGATCCACCTCTGAATTTCCTGCTGCAGTCTCGCACCCTTTGGAGTAGACTTTGCACCAACCCCTTACCAGCTGAGGAGGAGCTCTCCAGGCTGCAGTCAGGATCTGCTCCTTTAACAACTGTTATTTTAGCATGTGATTGAAAAATCACGGAAAAGCAGCAAAGAAATGTGGTTGTCCTAGCTCTTCTGTCCTCTTCCTTCCCTCTTGCTGAGCTGTTCTGGTCTGAAAGGATTAACCTCAAATGTGTGACCTGGCCCCTGTGCTGAGGATGGCCATTAGCACGGTCACCGTGTTGCTCTGAAGGAAAAGAGGGTAGTACGTGCGTCTGCCCCCACAGCCCTGCTAAATTCCTGAGCCATAAGGAAATTTTCGATCAAATGTGACAGAGGAGCAGAAACCTCAGACTCGCTCCTTCGATTTTTCACCAGTTAGTAGGGAGAGAGGCACTGGGAAGGGGAGAGGCACGAGCTCTCCCTCGATCAGCCAGTCGGGCTGTAGGGCAGCGCTGCATTTGGGGCGCTCCTCGCGGAGCGGCTTGTAGAAACTCGGCTCTGCCTTCTGCCTCCTCGCTCCAAACGAACCACCGAGAGCAACTTCTCGTTCTTGTGTGCCTGAGCTGGACTTTCCCTGGGACCCTAAAGGTGAGAGAAACTTCATAATGTGCTCCTGGTGTGAAGCATCACCTTGCTCTCTAAAGCGCTGGCCCTTTGGCAGCTCTTACACAGGGCAGCTGGACAACCGTGGTGCACAAGAGCTCGGATAAAAGTGTGGGCATTGCTAATTGTCCTCCTGTCCCTTGCAGGATAAGGTAGCCAGTGTCTATGAGTCACCTGGCTTCTTTCTAGACTTGGATCCAATTCCAGGAGCCCTTGAAGCTATGCAGGAGATGATCCGCATGCCGGAGTAAGGACACTTTGCATTCTGCAGCCCTTTTCCATTATCTTACGCGCTTTCCCCTGCCTGCTAATGGAGGCTGTTTCTTTTCAGCACTGAAGTCTTTATTTGCACAAGTCCTCTCCGGAAGTATGAGCACTGCATCGTGGAAAAGGTGGGAGAGAATTTACTTTACTGGTTTTAATGCTGCTTTTGCAAGGCTTTGCTATTTCGTACCACCCAAGTGAGGGTCGTTCGTTTATAAAGACAGTAGCTGCTGCGGGCTGCCAGGCTTCCCTGCCAGCCCTCGGCCTGGGGGGCAGCTGCCTGGAGACAGGAATAGCGTAGGATGGGGAATTTCGGAGTGCTACGTGATGCCAGTCTTACTGAGGGGCAGGTGAGCCCTGTCCTCTTGGAGCTGGCCTGTGACACTTGGGCTTCAGCGAGGAAACTGTTGCAGCGTGGCCCACAGGGATGGGATATTCCCAGAGGGATTCCACGCTGGAGGCTCCTCAACTGACAAAACCTTCTTCTATCTAAATCCGGAGCCGGAGATCACCAGCTAATCCTGAGAGAGGCCAGTGCTGAGTTGAGAGGAGGCTGTAGCCCTGGAATTGGCCCTGTTCGCCACTGGCATAAGAACGGAGAGGGGGAAGTCGGAATGACTTAGGATGGGCACAATCCACATGCTCGGGGTGAGCAGCCCACGCCGCTCACAGACTCAACATCAATTAGGCCCGGCAAACGCTGTGCTGACCGCAGGCTGCTACAAGTACAGGTTAAATCAGTGTCCTGGGCCACCGCCAGTCCCCGTGGCGGGGATACACAGGTGGAGGTTTACGGGGGGAAAAATTGCTGTAGTGGAGCTGGTCTGACTCTGGCAATGTGCAAACTGAAAGCGCGGCAGAATTTTCTCCTGTTTCTTGCCTCTGCAGTACAAGTGGGTGGAAAAACATTTGGGACCTGAGTTTGTGGAGCGCATTATTCTAACCCGAGACAAGACCGTCGTATCTGCTGACTTGCTGTTTGATGACAAGGATACCATTAGAGGTTTGAAAAGCATTCGCATCACTTTCTGTTAGCCGGGGAGGGGAAAACCCCCCCCAGCTGACTCCAGCTTTCCTGCCTTGCCCTCCTCAGGTGCAGAGCTGGACCCGAGCTGGGAGCACATCCTCTTCACCTGCTGCCACAACAGGCACCTCCAGCTGCAGGCGCCACGCCGGCGGCTGCTCTCCTGGGCAGATGATTGGAAAAGCATCTTGGAAAGCAAGCGCAGGCAGTGATTCAACGAGGGAATGCTGCGCTCTTCCCACTGCCAGGGAACAACCGGCTCGCCCGCTGGCAGGGAAATCCATTCCCAGGAGGCAGCAAGCACCGTCACCCAGGCAGGAGCACTACAGGGGGGTCAGTTATAATAAGAAACGAGCTGCCCTTGTTAGGCATGCTGCAGCGCTGACTGCTCTCCAGGTTTCTGGAAGATCAGTTAGTTCACCTCTGTAGAACTGTTTTGGAGGTTTGCTGTTGGTGAAGAGAAGCTCTGAAATACAAGCAGTTGTGGGTTGTTTTGTGTGCGTGTGCGATTTTAACCTCACTCGTATTTGTTTTGGGATGACTCNTGAAACTTGAGCAGACACAGTGTGGGTGTCTGTCAGGGAGCACTGTGCTCAACAGCCAAACTCTTTTAAATTTTATGTATTTAGCCACCCTGGCTTTTGGGTTGCCTTTTGCATCATTGGCTGATAATGAAAGGAGACCAAGCTGGCTCCAATTTCTGGCCCAAGTGCATGAGTAAGAGTGGGCGAAAGCTGGGCTGCAAGTGCTGTAGGGAAATATTTATGAGCTTATACAAAACTGTTTACACAGCATTTAAGTTAATGTTTTATTAAGAGACAGTTTTACAAGACAGCTGTTCTCATGAGCCAGACTACCATAAGCCCTTTTTTTTTTTTTTTAATTTTCACCTTTCTCAGCAGTAGTAATGAAAGAAAAACAACTTTCCACTTCCTGATTTATAGGACAGCTAAAGCCTGCCCTGTGTAGCAATTTACTAGCCGGGTGCCTATGCCATGATGATAGCAGGGCGTATTTAGTACCAAAGGGATGCAGTAAGATTGCAAACTGCCAGGGCAGGGAAACGCCTCCTTTCTTCTGCAGGAGGAATAAAGTTCATGTGACATTTCAAAGTCATTTGAGTTGACGTGGAAGAGGAGAGCTGCAGCAAAACCAGCCAGGAACTGGAGGGGATATAAGCTGCCCAATAACCCAAGCAGAAAACCCCCTAATTGCTGGGAAGGGTTATCTCTACAAGTTGGGTGCTGGGCTGCGCTTGGCAACCTGCTCTCCCAACAGCCATGACCGGTCTTATTTTAAATATTTGCTTGCAGTTTTAGGTGTGTGCTTGGCCTTGACTGACACGGTAGTGCTGTACCGTCCTCTTTTATTAACTAAAATCCAATGCTGGTATGACCAATTACTGTCTTTAATGTTGTTTCTGACACACTCTTGACCTGCTGGGCAGAAAGTGGAGGCCTGGGAAAACAGAGGGAGGTCTTCCTCTCAACAGCTCCATGCTGCTCCGACAGCTTCAGTCCTTGGGGAGAGGAATCCCCACCGCTGTGTGTTTGCTTAGATTCCTGGTCTCCTCCACTTGCATCGGTGTGCAATAATCCTCCAGGAAGACAGTTGCCAGATTGCTTAACCTTCTGTTGGCTGAGAGGGAGAAGCGAAGCATGCACTCCACCACTGGGAGAGCCGTGGTCTGCTCGCGTGACTGCAGTGTTGTCAGGTACATCAGCGTCGTGACTGCCGACATGACCGTCTCCTCGTTGGAGCTGGAGAGGCAGTTGATTATGGGGTCTACCCCGTTTGCCTCCAAGATGTAGTCTTTGTTCGTTTTATCCAGGCAGAGGTTACAAAGACCGCCTGGAACAGCAAAAGAAAATGTCCGACATGTGCAAGACAAACTCTTCTCTCCACACACTCAGTTTTTCATACTAAGATTCAAATCTGAATTGATTTGCTGATCTCTTTTTTTCCTCATACAGAAATAAGCATCCAGATTTTCTGTCAGATTTGGACGGAAAATTCTCAACGGCTTCCTGGCCAATGTTTTCTTGATTCTTTCCAGAGATTTTCCACCAGAACATTCCTTCTCCTGTATGTCATTAGAGGGCAGTGTTACTGCTGGACATAACCTCTTTCACAGAAAGACGAATTCCAGCATCACATAACCCTAACAGAGGCTGCAAGCCAGCACTTCACTGCAGATGTTTTAGGGAACGGAGGCAACAGTGCTAGTCAAGAGGTACAGAACATTTGTATTTGAAACGTTAAGGTGCAGCCGTACCCTGGCACAGCTCAGCCACAAACCTTAAAAATGCAATATATTTATTATAATCTCATGGAATCACTCATAATTAGGCTCTAGCCCCTTAGCTTATGTTCAGACCATGATGAATTACCGTAAGGCAATTCCTCAGAAGACTTTTTTTTTTTTCAACTTCAAGTAAGTATTCCAGAAGGCTGGTTGTCAATAGCAGCATGATAACGTTGGACCTGTATGTTTACACATGACAAAATTTATGTAATAACGACTGCTTCTCTGTAGGAGAGATTTCACTAAAAAATCATTCAGCTAGTGTTTACTTACAGTCGGGGGGGNCAGCAGCTCTATTGGGATGAAGGGGAGATGCCTGCCTCCTACCTCTCTCCTTATTCCACTTGTTCTCCACTAAAGCAGGCCGTACCAGCAGGGCATGGGGCTGTTCTTGCTGCGCAACTATCTGCCTCTTGGTGGCGAATATTAAGCACCAAACCAAAGCCCCAGGACCCGGCATCCCTTTCTGGGGGTGTTTGGGCGCAATCCTTACCGATCGCAAACTCCACGAGGGTCTCGTTGTCTTCAGTGAGCGTGTCAAGGAACAGATCCAGCACCTGAAGCTGCCGGAGGTACTCGTAGTTTTTGGGGTCATAGGCGAAGTTGGCCAGGTTTGCCAGTACCTGCTCCTTGGCCTCTGCAACAGAGAAATGTCAGGTGCGTAAGGGAAAATGCGCTCAACATGAAGAGTATGGGCGAGCAGCAGCGCCGGGGGTTACCTGGGCTGTCTGTCACCTGGAACTCAGTGACCAGGGCCTGCAGGTACTCCAGCCGCCCCAGCTCCATCCCGCGCCCGGCAGCCACGCCACGCCATGCCCCAAAGCTCAGCCGCTTAAACTCCCGGTGCCCGTGAGACACCCCGCGTCCGACTCCCCCTTGCCGCGGCGGGACCGGGCCCGCTCAGGGCCAGGCGGCCCCGGGCCAGCAGCGAGGCGGGCGGCGCCTGGCGGCCGCCATTTTGTGGGCGTGGCGCGGCGGGCGACTGCTCGCCTCAGGCGCCGGTGATGGCGGCGGCTCCTCCTCCGCCACCGCCGGCGGCTCCCGGCGTCGTGCCGGTTGCCGGGGTGGGCTGCTGCCAGGCGGCCGGCAGTTGAAAGGCGGTCGGTTGCCGAGCTGGGGTCCCCGGGCAGGGTGTGGGGTGGCGGGCGAGTGCTTTGCGGGGTGTTTGGGCCGTGTAACCTGTTACCCATTGCTGCAAATAAATGGGCGTGTAGCGAGGTGTTCGGTATGTGGCAAAACTTCTCAGGTTTAAACGCTTTTCTCTGGAAAGGAGCTACTCTTTCCTCAGCTGCTAGGTATTTACTCCAAAAAAAATTTCACGTGGCTGTATTTCTTTCCTGCTCAGTTTCGGTACTGCTGTCCTTCCAGGTTCTCCAGCGTTGGTTGTGGTGGTGGATAAAACCCCGAGCTGCTGCCCCGGCCATGACGCTGCCGACCGGCTTCCCGGCCCAGGGGTGAAGCAGTTCTGGATGGAGCTGCTCGCTGGGTCTCGGCGTCTCTGCGGGTGGTGGGTGCTCACCGCGGCAAAATCCGGGACACAGGGATGGGATGGCGATGGCTGAGGCCGTAGGGAGGGCAGGGGGAGGGAGAGGCGCTGGAGGGAGTCAAGGTTTTTAGTCAGTTTCATTTTTAATGTGGGATTCCAGCTCGTGGGCTAAAGAAGGAGAATGGAAAGCGTTTCCTTTTTTGGGGTCTTCTGTAAAATGGCAAAAGGATTAGAAGCTGAGGGAAAAGGTGAAAAGAGGGCACAATATGTGCATGGTGAAATAAATTACCTGGGAAAAAATAAAAATGAAGTGGAGCCAAGGAGGAGTGAATTAAAGCAAGAAATTCCACCCTGGTTGTACAATGCCCTGGTCTAAGCACAAAGCAGAGCGATTACGTGATTCTGAACTAGCACTGCTCCAGTGAAACCACTGTGATTATCAGCGCTGCAAGTGGATTCAATTGTGGTTCATGTTGTGTAAATACGTAAGGTAAAGGTACATGAGCATCATAAACTGGTGAGGGGTGGACTCTGAAGAAACTTGTGTTGCTTTTATTGAAGCAATTAAATGCATGGAGGTTCTTCTGTAGATAAGGTAGGAAACAGGCTGGGAACAGATGTTATCTTTTGTATTAAGTCAAATGCAGTTGATTTTCAGACAAAGCAAATTGAACATGGAATGATCTGCCAAATATGTGGCATCAGTGACATGCATGTTGGGCTGATGGTCTCTTCTACCACACAGCTGGGTGTAGTAAAATATCTGCCTGTAACCACATTAAATAGAAGGACGAGCAAAGAAGCTACACTGAATACAATAGTTACATCTTTTAACATTACAATGGTGTGGGAAGACAGAGAGTGTAAAAGTGAAGGTATTTATTTCTACCTGGTATAAAAGTTTAAGCCAGGCCTGCAACTGTTATCATAATTATCAGCTGAGGTCAGTGTATATATATCTGTGTACGTGTGTATATGTATGAAAATGATCAGCAAAGGTTCTACAGACTAGTTCTATATTAGAACATTTTGCTGGTGTATTAACAAATCTCTTTTAATGTATGCCTTTGTAAGTGGTGAGTGTTGACATAATTTAAAGCCAAATCTGTCATTACGCAGAAAGTGAATGACTAATATGAGAAAGCAGGAGAAGAGAAAGCAAATACGGAGCAGCTAGTCAGTACAAAGAAAAGTGATTAAGGATTTTGGGACTGACTAATAAGGGGTGAAAAGCGGTATTGAAAGAGGAAAAATGCAATGACTTCTGTAAATACTACATCTGTGGTCGGTCAGTATGATTTGCATGCACAGGAGCAGTAGGAACTTTGTCCCCTGGAGTGATTTCACAGGCAGCAGCGTTTAGGAGAGGCTGGTGCCTGTGCTGGCTGAGTTTCAGGTGGTGCATCCCAGGTCAGAGTGTTCAGTGTGTGACAAGAAGTAACCCGGACGAGAGGAGCACCTATACTGGGAACTGCTAGCTGCACGCCTTCCAGCCTTTGTCTTGCACTGAGTTTGATCAGAGCTGGTTAAGAGATGTGAGAAACATTTTCCATTTAATTTACTGTGTTGGAGCTGCCTCCTGGAGGAGAGTTTGATAACATCCCCTGGTTTTGTAGTCCTCAGAGATTTTCTGCAGCAGTTGCAGACTATGTTGGTACTCCTTACACAACCTGCTTTGTTAGCAGCTGCGTGCTTGCTGTCTTTGTGCTGACTTACTGCGGGGAGTTTGTCCTGATCGTCCAGAAAGATCACTTGGCAGTAGGCAGAGTTGGCTGGTGTATGTAAGCCTCTTGCTCAGGCTGTTTACTCACCCAGTATCAGCTGTATTGTTTAATTGCCTGAATGCTCTGAGCACTTGTTTGCCACAATAGTTAGCACAGAATGGGCTGGGGTATTCTCAACTTCAGGGGCTAGTCTAGTGACATTCATAGCACACCGAAGTTAGAATTTGGTGAATTTTCATCTCTCAAAGTTACGTTTCTTTTCTTGCAGTTACTAGCCAGGTCTGCAAACAGCATGCCAAGCTCTTCATTTAAGTGATTTCGCATTTCTGAGGTGGTGTAGAGTGTGTAAGTTTACTGTGACCTTTCTCTGGATTTTTATTAAACTGTTCCAGGAGTTACATTGGCAGAGTATCTAAGGCTTTTAAGGATCGTGATCTTGCAATATTTCAGTATGAACTTCCTGATGAATGCAGTAAAGTGCTTGTTGCAAAAATGCTTACCTTGCAAGGTTAATGGTATTTTAAATGATAAAGGAGCAGAAAGAGGTAAGAGGGGACCAGGCGAGAGAGGAACATTTATTTGTGGTCAGCTTTTGCTCTGCTGGTTCTCAGAGCTTTGTACTCTGGCTGAGGTATTAGTGTTTGTCCATAATTAAAGCTAGGGTTATTTTGCTGTCTGTAGGTGTTAAAAAATACAGCAGCTTCAGGGGATAGTGGTAATTAAGCTGTGGTTGCCTTGCGTAATGGGATGACCTTAAACTAATGAAAGGAACTTTTATTGCTTTATTTTTCTTCTGGGCCTCAAGATTCTTAAGGACTGAGTATCGCTGCTCCTGTATGATAGCTCTGAGGGAGAATATTTATTATACTGTAGCATACTCAGTACGCATGGTGCCTTCAGTTACGCTTTACAAAGCTCCTGCTGAAGGCAGCTTGGAGTTCAGGTTGAAAAGAGAGGTAGGAGAGGAGAGCTGTGGAACAGGAGAGGAACAGGGGTACTTTTCTCTATTATGGGAGCTCAGACATCTTATTTACTTGTGAAAACACACCCTAAAATGTTACCTGTTCTCTCTCCAAGATTTGTTTCCAACCTATGGGTTGGAAACTTCAGATTACTTCTGAAGCGTTTGTGGAAAGGAACCAGGGGAGACAACCTTGTTTTCAGGCAGCTTAAATTCTGTAAGGCTGTTAAGAAGTTTTTTGTCTCTCTTCTAACTCTCCTAAGTTTCTGTCCTAAGTGATCATGCACTGCTGTGGCCAGATGAGAAATAGTCAAACCTGAGATTTCTTTGCCATGGTGTAGGAGGAGCTGATCTCTGTGTGGCAGCTTCAGTTGGTGAGTATCCCCCGGGCTCCAGCCCCAAGTATCCCCCCAGCTCCAGCCCCGTATCGTGCAAGCATGCGTTAGACTATACATTTGCTTGCTTATGAGCCAGTTAGAGCTAAATCACTGTAGACAGGGGAGTTGGCCACACAAAGATGCCTATTGCTCCTCCAACTAACCTTTGTTTTCCTGTGATAAATTTTAATGGATTGTAGCTCACACCATGTCTTGCCTGGTTTGCCCAGGACATTTGTAGCAGTGTGAGGATTCAAGACAATATAATGCCATATTTCTAGAAGAAAACAGGGAGTGTAGAAAGGTAAAAAGAATTTAAAATTTAAGAATGACACAGAGGAAAAAAATGACAATCTGTTCAGCTGCTCAGCTGTTTTATTTGCAATAGCTGGAAGAGGTTTGTGGCTTGATCCCTTGTCATTGGTTTGTTTGAGAGGGAGAAAGCCACATCTTTTTCCCAGGAACGTACAGCTGTTATTGTTTCGGTAAGCTGAGGAGCATCAGTCCTTGTTTACTTTGTAGTTATGGACCATGTAAGCATTACACAAGTAAATAAACGCGTGTGATGAGAGATTAGATATGTATGTTTCCCAGTAGTCATCTTATTTAAGTATATGTTTGATCAGGAAATGCAAAGCCTACTGGGTCAGTAATCCTAGAGCAGTACTGAAATACAGATACTACTGAGCAGTGGGAGCAGGAGCCCTTCTGAAGGTCTGATCCTCTTCCACTGTAAAAGCCAGCTGTGAAGGCATTATAGTCTCCGAAGACCATGAAGTCAGTTTTCCAGTGGTTTCATCCAGTGTGGTGTTTTTTTGGTTTGTTTGTTTGTTTTGTCTGGGGAGCCCACTGCTCTAATAAAAACTGTGGTTTTGTAGCTAGGAATTTGATATGACAGTTCTCAAGATAAGCACTGCAGTTGAGTTGAAAGCTGTTGCTTCTTCCATTTCACTCCCATTTTATGCTTCTGTCTTTCTGATGTTTCTAATGTGTTGAGTAATCTTCATCTCCAGCGCTTTGTGAGTATCTGCTTCTGTCAGATCAGGCATGATACAGAATACAAACAGTTTGCAACTCGAGCTGATGCTGAGGGAGGCTGGAGGTTGATGCAGCTCTCATCTTAGTACTTACAAGTGTAACTCCCAGGAGTGTAGCAAGAAAAGCTTCTTACAGTCAAGGCTGTATGGACATCAAAGTCAGTAATACTGACTCTTCTCACTGTATTTTCCCCACAGATTTATTTGTGTTGTGTTTATAAGACGTGTAAGTCGTGCTTGTGCAAACTTCTCTGTAATGAGAATGCTGGTGTAATGAAGTCTGAGAGTCTAAGACTAAAGAGCTAAATTCATTTACACAAGAGGGAACTAGAGTGGCTTTGAATTTGGCCCTGTATAAGGATGCACGCACTTATTCTTAGTTCTTTTAACACCTTCTCTGTCTGCCCCCCACGTCCCGTCCCGTCCCCCCCAGGGGGTGTGTCCCCCCCAGTTAATGCTGGAAACAAGTGTATTTACACAAGCCGTGAATCCTGTTTTATGATATATATCAAGAAGCACTTGAGATATCACTAGTTATACAAAGGAGCCACTCTAAGATTTGGATGTTTGGATTTTTTTACTTTTTGATGCTCTGGAGTTGAACCTTTGAGACTTTGAAAATGTCCTTGGCATGAAGGACTCGTATATATACCTCGCAGGAGAAAATATTTTATCTTACTGGAGAGTTGGACACGTTCTGCAAGCCATGCAGCAACCTCCATATAATATTTAGAAATGTGGAAAATAACAACAGACTTCCTGTGGAAAGTGTTTGTCTCGCCACCTCCTACGTGGGCAGCAACCAGGAAACTTCATATAAGTCCGCACCGAAATTGCACGTTCGGACGAAGCAATAATACTTCTTTGTGAGAGAACTACCACTGTGCGTAGCCATTAATACGTACTGCCCAGTGCTACCAACTGAAATGTGTATGTGAAATTCCAGTGACTTCTTAAAGGCACTGACTTAAACCAATTGAACTGGCACAGCTTTTGTCTCCTGGCTCTGGTTACCATGGCTGTTATGCCATGGTTTGCTTTAGGAGAGCACAGTTCTCTTTGTCCTTCGGCTCTTTGGCTGGCGCTGGGTTCTGGGCTCAGCCTGTGGTCTGGATCGCTCACGCGGAGTCTGACACGGCCCCACAGAGTGGAAGTGCAGGGCAGAAGTATGACGACTGTTGTGGAAAGCAGACGCTTGTTTTCTCATCTGCCATCAGTGCTGGCCCTTGTGTAACTTTGTACAGGCCACATAATTGTATTCCTCTTTTTTTTTTTTTTTTTTCTTTTCATATGCTTGTGATGTACACGACTGCTGGAGGGGATTGACTCTCAGCCTGTGATTCAGTTGGCATTTCATTGTATTGATATCTGGAGGGGTTATCCAGAGATACTTTTGAAGCCTCTTTCAATTTTGTTTTTTTTTCCAGAGCGCAGAAGCTGAGCCCCATGAATAGCGCGGCTGATATCAGGAAGAAACTGGAGTTGTAGAAGACATAGTGGAAATCACTAGTTATGTCCACCAGGAGACCTGAAATAGAAGCCGTAGCTTAGTAGAAGAGAATATGTATACTAAAGGCAACTGGGTGACATTTACATAAATGTTAAACCTAAATCATTCAGCAAACTGCCATATACAAAAGATAAGCATTCACAGATGAGTTAAGTTCTCTTCTCTAGATTCATGGGGTTGTTTGGTTTTTTTTGTAGTCACCACCCAAGTGATGTTTCTGCTTCTGTATGAAATGTTTCTCAATACACAGAAAAATCACAGGAAAGAAAGGAAATTGTAACTTTTCCCCAACTTGATGATTCATTTTGTTTGCTCAGCAGAGGACTCCTGTGCCACTGTCACTTACTGGATTTTGTAGTGAGTGACCCTGTTACATTCCAGGTCAGAAAACAGAACAAATAAATAGATAATTTCCTCAAAAATTGACATGTCACGGTCTCTAAACTGGAACCTTATCTCTAGTAGTGTGTAACCAGGGAGAAGGAAATTCACTGCACAGCAAGCTTTATGACTGACATAAATTTTCCTCAGTGTAAAACATTTAGAAGCATGATATATCAAAAGAATACTTTGACACTGATGTTAGAGTGGAAAGGTGATATTCAGGTCAAATATATGATGCCTTCTCTATAGGATGCTTGTTTATGTGGAAATACTGGAATAATGTTTGCTTGTATTCTGCAGTAAAGATTGGTGATGTTTCTTTTCGTAGTGCTCTTTTCTTTAGCAGATTTTAGGATTACAAATAGATATGGAGCTGCTTTTACTGTACTTTGTTTTCCCATCTGCCACTATCAGAGATGTCCGAGAAAAGACCTTTTTTGCACTTTGAGAAAAGTGACTGACACACTAATGCCAGGGAATACAACGAAATATGGTGCGTGTTATCATCCTGTTATTGGACCAGACATTATTTTCCTGCTGAATGGCGCACAATTCATTGTCTGGAGAACTAAAGCTTGAATTGAGGATTCATGCTCAGGTTCACATTTCTTGCTCGTTAGTCTTTTGAATTTGCTGCTGTACTGCAGGAGCAGGTGCGTCTTCGACAGGCCACTTACTTGCGTTTGGATTAAGCCGTGAAATTTCTGAATTATTTATTGGATTGGGGGTCATAACTAGCTCCTTTCTTGTCTCCAGAGAAAAATGAATACACTAGAACTCGGAAAGAAGAGTGAACAGAAGCTTTTAGTGTAAGGCTCTTGAATAATGTAGAGCTGGTAATAATTCTGATCACAGTTAATTTGGTTAATGAGATGTTCGCAATTCCTTGAGACTTTGTAGATAAAACAATGCAGGCTAGCAAAGCAGTGAACTAGTTCATAGGCAGCAAGATCCCAGCACAGTAATTCCTCTCTGTGTCTTGCCACTCACTGGAATAAAGCTCTCATCACTCCCATGCCTATCAAAGCTGCCTGCCAGGTGGGTTGCTTTTTCACTGGCTGCTGTCGCTGCAGTGACACATGAGCAACTGCAGAAATGACCCTCCTTCAGCTGTGAGAAGGGCCTGATCATTCCTTTCCAACTCTCCCTTTTCTATTGCTCCCTTTGCATAACTCACGTGCCTGCATTGGTTTGGAAACTCCCTCATTTCTCCTCTTTATGTTCCCAAATGCTTGTCACCAGTGTCTGAACAACCCATTTTTCCCCTGCCTGCTTTAATAGCTTCTCTCACCTGTGAGAGGGGGTCCGATGAGGAGCGTGATGCTCTCCAGAATGGTGAAGAGCCCCAAAGCGCTGGAGAACCTGTCCATCTCCACCACATCCATCAGCACCTGGAAGGTGAGCGCCCCGATGCCACTCATGGCTATACTGAGGATGACACAGTAGACGATGAGCACGCTGAACTCGGCTGAAATGACACAAATGAAATTGCTCAGCCCGCAGAGGAGCACAGCCAGGCTGAACAGGTAGATGCGTCTCCCTGTGAAGACTCTGTGTCCTGAGAGCAGCCCTGTCAAAGGGCGTATGAAGATGTTGATGAGCCCGATAACAGAGATGAGGAGGGCGGCCCTGCGTTCCTCCACCCCGTTCTGGATGGCGTAAGGCACAAGGTAGACGTGGGGTAGTGCAAACCCCATCATCATCCAGGTCACTCCAATAGTGTAAATCTGGTAACCTTTGTTTTGACAAAAGATGTCAAAAGCCAGGTACTTCTGCAGCATCTGGAAACATGCAGTCCTTCTGGTTTGCTGCTGGAGCTCAGGGTGGGGAGAAGATGCTCCATTGGACAGTTGTGCCCCTTCTGCTTTTCTCCCTGGCTCCTCTGCAGGCTTGGGTGACTGTTGTGGTGACCCTGACGCAAGCTGAACTGGTCTCATGATGGCTCCACAAACACAACAGTTCAACAGTATTCCTCCAAAGATGAGAAAAGTGTTTCTCCAGCCCATCTCATCCAGCAAGTATTGAGAAAGCAGCGGCCACAGCGTGAAACCGAGAGAGACACCAGTGGATGCTATGGCATTGGCCAGCGTTCGCCACCGTACAAAGTAGTAGCCCAGCACAGTCAGTCCTGCCTGGAAGCTGAAGCATGATCCCAGACCTAAAGGTAGGAAGGAAAGAGAAAATGCAGCGTATGATCCCTCTGCCTTGTCTTAAAGAGTGAAAAAAGCCCAAATCCAGCGTGTACCCACAGTTGACTTCATCTACTACTGAAGCATTTCCTTGTCTGCCAGGCTGCACAACCCCAAGTGATTAATACTCAGAAACCCCACACAAGGGATGAAGAGGGATGTTGTGTGTTAATTAAACTCCTGGTGTTCTTGGGTGTACTAAATACACTCATCTAAGCTGACATTTGTCTGGGGCAGGCTGCCATTCCTACAATTGTTATGGAAGTGTTCGTTAAAAACTTGGGTTTTATACCGCATGCAACAAGCAGTGCTGCTTTCCTGACACTTTCATCAGGGCTCAGGGAGTGGACACAGCTTAGCTTGCGAGATCCATCAGGATTGGTCCCAAAGTAACCTGGCTGAAGAAATTAATTTCGTTGTGTTAGAAAAAAGCAAGAGTTGAACATCAGTCACATAGGAGAAATATTTGGAAAGGAAAAGTTCCCATCTGTTATGTTACTTCTGCTCAAAACCAACACGTTCTTTTGTTAGAAAAAGATATCTCCACGTTTCCCCAGATTGGGAGTGGTGAAATACAAGCCCAGGGAATTTGGGAAGGACGTTGTCCCAACACATTATGTTCCAAGACTGAAAAAAACCCTCCCTTCTTCAAAGACAAAAGGCTGCTAAAAAGAACAGACATCTTTACTCTCCATTTCAGCCTCTAGGGACCTGTAGCTTTTTCCAGAGAGAAGCACTTTCCAGGGAGGTTGGCTGGATGAGGCGTGTGTTAAAGGGGTGTGAAGGGCAAGCCTAGCTGCTATACGATTCCTGCTGCCCTGTGGGGCTTTTGATTTATGCCATTTCACAGATGAATGGAAAAATGTGAGCACTTAGGCGGGACTCTTGCCATTTCCCATCTCAAGTCAAGCACAGCAGCTGGGTTTTCCTGCCGTTCTTCGGCACTTACCGGTGATGAGGCCAGCTGTTAAGTAAAGCTGGTTGATGGACTTGCAGAAGGAGCTGGACACCATGCCCACTCCGCTGAGCAGGCCTCCCAGCATCACGGTGAACCTGCAGCCAAATCGCTTCACCAAGATGCTGCAGAGGGGCCCTGGAAGCAACGAAACAAAAGGAATGCGGTTACGGAGGAAGGAAATATTTCATCCCTGCTGGACCGCTGCAGTTATCAAATGATTTAGTCTAGAGACCCTGAGAATTGTTCCAGCAGCATAATGTAATAGGGGAGCCAGGAGTAGAAAATATATCCCCCGATCTTACCAAGTGCGTGGTCAATTGTTAGCTGAAGGGAAGGCTTTTATGGTCTGCTCAGTTTTTGGTCAATAGGTAGGATTTTTAAGCTTCCTTGTGATGGATTTGAGTTAAAACTCTTGGAAATGAAATGGAAGAAGGACCTTCAAGTGTAATTCTGTTCTCACACAATATAAATTCTGGGAATTATTTGAAAAAGCAGAGGACTTGTATTTCTATGTGTCTGAGTAAGTGATGTTAAGCAGGCTGATATTGCTGTTTGCATGTTTCCATGCTCATTTCACTGTGTTTTTCAACTATTCTGCCACAAAATCTCCTAAATTGCCCTTGGTGTCCTGCCGCCTAGGTGAAATTCCTTGCAAGAGGAGGCCGATTCACTCTGAAATATATCAAGAATGGGAGAAAAAGTAGATCTCATTGAGGAGGAGTATTTGAAAACATCTGGAGAGGTATATTCATGTCTGCATGGGAATCAATCTAAGCTTCAGGCAGTAGCATTCAAGCTGCAGCTTGTGGAGTCTTGCAGCTGTCCTGCAAGTCATCTTCCCGAGGAAAATAATAAGATGTTATTGTCAGTACAGCTCTTTGCACATGCCTGTCCTGGCACACCTGGCAGGGGTGGGTAGGTTTGACTGTGTCCACTTCCAAGAGGACACAAGCCTAGGAGCAGACTGTGCACATCCCGGTTCCCACTCCCACACCTCTGGCACAAACAGCGCAGAGGTGGGAGTGAGACCTGGGCACTTCCGATGGGCAGAAACCTGGGGTTTATTGTGTACAGACGTTGCTGGAAGGCATTACTAGGAAAGAGTTGTGTTATTTCGTCAGAAAAAGCAATGAACAAATAGGCATGGAGGTATGTGTTTAAGGTCAGTTAATTCTTTAATTTTCATAGACTTTTGGTGAATTCCATGAGATTGTGGTAAATTATCAGTTTGTTAATGTCATTTAGCATCCTTCATTTTGGGGTAGGAAAGGATTAGTTCAGCCGTGCAGATCATCAGTGGGAAAAATGCTTCTCTCTGCATGCTCTGACAGAAGAGGAGCTGAAGCTACAGTTTATTTTCCTGTTCTTTTGGGGATCCTTGAGGTTTTCCAGGTTTTATTATTTCTTTCCCCTCTTCTGAACATTTAAGGTTACATAAGCAAATGCAAAATGACTGTAAGCTTCAGAATTAGGAGTGAATCAGTGTAGGGAAAAATAACCTGTGGCATACTTGTGACATAAATCAATGTCTGGTTTGAAATAAAATCCACATAGTCAAGTGAACAGTGGAACGTTATTAAAATTAGGACTGCAGCTGTCTGTATTTTGATCTGGTTGGGAGATTTTCATCTCAGACTTCAGCTGCCCTTTGAAAAAGTGTTCATCAAACTGGTAACTGAATTATTTTTCCTCCTGCTGAAGACATTAAGGATGGTATTGCTGTTTAACCAACCCCAGTAGCCAGAAGTCATAAATTGAACACTCCAAAATAATGAGTGTTCTTAATAATCTTAAGGGTTTTTCATTATTTGTTCCTGTTAACTTGCCTTTTAGGTTTCAAACATTTTTTTCTCGTGTGCCTGGGGCTTTTGTTCTTTCCTTTGCAAAAATAATTCCAAAAAACCGTGCTGCATTTGTACGAGTGCGATCGAGACAGTTACGTGTGCATGAATATCTAGGAGCAGGAACCTGTAAGAGCCTGAACTCTTGGATTTTCCCTTTTGGCAACGGCCATGGAATCCTGAGGCCTCTCAAATGATTCTTGTAACAAAATACCAGTTAATTGCTTTTACCTGGGAACATAGCATGGGTAAGGAGATATGTTTGGCTTAATAAGTTATGAGCTATTGTTTGCACTGCGCCCTTCCCTGTTTCCTGGCGCAGCTCTGCTGAGCTGAGGTTCGCTCTCCCGCGCGGGACCTTCTCACTGCACTGACCACTCTGAGCATGGGCTGCTTTTTCCGTTCCCCTTCCAGTTCACCAATTTTTGCAAGAAGTAGTTTTTCCCCCCCTTCATTTCCTCTGAATTAAAAAGAATACAGGAGAAGAAAAGAGAGAAGCACCTTCAAGAGACACTGATGACATAGCAGAATGCATTTTTGGAAAAGCTTTAAGTGCCGAGATGATGGATTTAACTGGAGAACCCGAATCAAACAGAGCCTGGTCCAGGGAGGTCAGAAGTTGCAGCAAAAGCCATATATGCTTGGCCTGAGAGGCAATCTTTTATCTCTGGTTTTTTGTTGTTTTTTTCTTCCTGGTTTACAGTTATGCTACTCCTGCATTATGCTATTGGGGGAACAAGCACTCCTCTGCTCTAACAGCACGCAATAGCAGGTATAACTGGCAAGCAAAGTGACAACTCTCTTGTAATTCGCTGGCTATGCCCTGACAAATTCTGTTAGTGAATATAATTAACATGAGCCTGTTCTTCCCTTGTCTAATTTATAACTTTTGGGTCTGTTTATTGGCTGCCTTTATGTTACCTTTTACTGTGGTTCCAGCCTCCTACAAAACAATTACTTCGTTAAAGAGGATAATTGATATTTTCTTGAAGATAACTGCCAGACTTGTCCTTCCTGGAAATGTTGGGACTGAGCTGCTTCTGAGACCATTTCCCAGAGCCAGCAGGTCCCATTTGGCTCCATCCCACTAACTGCAGCAGGACCACAGGGGATGGAAGGCAGCACAGGGAGTGCCCAGCGGTTTCCAGATTCAAAGCCCGAAGGACACCGCTCTGTTTCTGCTGGCCTTCAGTGATAATTCCTCCCCCTGTTTCTTCCCCTGAGGTCTCTTTCATTCTGCACCTTGCAATTCTGGACCCAACTGCTTTTGCCAAGGTACAAACTCTCTCTCCCATGTCAGGTGGGCATCGGCCAAATCCTGCACGGTGGAGACTGAACCTGCCACAGCCTTCACATCAGCATGACTCAGAGCTCCGCTTTTTTTTTTTTCTCTCCTTCAGACTCTAGTGTCACCTTTCACCAGTATTGGAAGGGGGCAGGTATGAACTCAGGGAGCAGCTCCGATACATGGGCGTCACTTTGCTGCTTTTGCCTGGTGAGGTTTGGGTAGTCAAATAAGCATGGGAGTTGCTGCACTTGAAGGGATCAGCAGCAACACAGACCACTCATTGGGAAGTCCTCGAACTACTGGGGATTTGTTTTTCTCTGCTATGCAGAAATATTCATCTGGGAGGGGGATCTGGGGACCCTGTTCTGTGCAGCCTCCACATTTTCTTTGGGGGGGGTGGGGGGAACCAATGATTCACTCCACTATCCGCAGAGCACATCCCTCCTTCCATCCCCCTTCACCTGGAGGGTGCCCCCTGACCCACATTCTGCACTAATCCAGCTGTGCTCACGTCCACCCTCATGCCTGCTCAGTTGTGCACACTATGCCACCGCCCAAGGAGTTGCTCTTAACGCTCTGCCTCAGCTGGCAGCCTGGAGGAGCTTGGCTTTGGGCATCTTTTCAGCCATGAAGAACACAGTTGTCATGTGGCGCGTGGAAGGAGATGTGCTCTTGTGGGCAGAAGATGAATCAAGAAAGCACCCAAGCTCCAGCGCTGCTTGCCAACTTATTCAAAGAGCTGCTCTGGGAAATAGTTAAGTTCTTGATGGACTGGAGAAGCTAGGCTGAGAAAGGGGTTCATCTTCTTTGACCAAAGGTCTTGGTTGTCTCTTAGAGCGGCAAAAGGGAGCTTGGTGTCTGTGGACACTTAGCGTTGGACTGTGTGATCAAAGTGGCTGGGAGATGCTGTGCACTGCTGACCACCCAGTCTGCTTGGACCTCCCCATCCCTTCTGCTGTCCGCCTTCATGAGATATTAAAAGTGCCCTCGTTATGGCCCCCCATCAGCAACACAACTGCAGGAGGTGGTGGAGGGTGTTCCCTGCAGCCTCTACTTACCGCCTCCGTGCAGCACGGCCACCATGATGGATGGGAACCACGATGTCTCGCTATTGCTGGCCTGGAAGTCATGCTGGAGGTCCGTGAAGAAGACACCGATGCAGGAGGGGAAGCCCAGCGTCAGCCCCTGCAGCAGCACTGTGGCAAGCAGGACCATCCATGCCCACCCCCGGTCCTGGGGCTTGTTAGCTTCGCATGCTGCTGCTCCTCCTTGGGACATGGTGGCGTCCTTCTCCTCCTAAGCTAGCCTGCTGAGGAAGGGAGTGCAGCTACTACACAACCCTCGGCCCAGCGAACGGACCTACAGAGAAGGGCTGGCAGTGTTCCCGAGGCTCAGAGGCACCAGTGTGTCCCACACCTTTTGCAGCTGACACTCTAGACTTCTTGCTCTGCATTTCTTCTAGCGCCTCCCTTCCTTCTCGCTACAGGATCCTGGCAACAGATTGCTTGAGAAACAACTGCCTTCCCCTTTTATATTTCACAAGGCTGTGACCACAACCAGGTAGAGAACAGGACCACACCTCCTCTGAGGTATGAATTGGCCTTACCTAGTTCCCGCCCTTATTTTGCCTTTCACCTGCTTTCATCATATGGAGTCCCCTTGCTGGCAATTGCTAAGGTCACTCAGTCCTCGTGCTGAGAAGGGAAGGAAAAACGCTGCAATTGTCAAGAAAAACAGAGACAGATAAAGCTTGCGTTTCGCAGCAGAGCCTAGTGTGGTCCTTTCAGTAAAACTGCACCTACCTACAAAATGCTAGTGGTGCGAAAACATTTATAAAGCCATTAATTAGTTAGAATCTGGTGATCACAGATGCCTTTTGCTTTACCTCTGTTTAGATCTAGAGCTTCTTCTGAGAGATACCAGGTTTGATTTATGATTTTGATCCCAGCACAAAACATATAGCAATAGCATTCCCCATTCTCACCACATGAATAAACATATGTTAAAAAAACTTTGGCAGCTGGATGAGCTCAAAAAAGGTGCCCGTAAGGTCACTGCAAAGTGCAATATTTATTTAGCACTCAAATAGTGCTTTCTCCCTAAAACAATAGCTCCATTTGAGTTTTGAGTGTAGCTTTAAAAGTTAATAATAGTTTAATTTTGCTCATTATTTCAAGTATGCCACGGTGGCAGAAAGTTAGTTTCATACCTCAGGCTGGGACCAGAGTCGGTCAAACGAAGGGTAGCAGGCGCGTGGCTGTGTGCGTGGCGCGGGCGGCTCATCCCCTGTGTGCGCAGCCCAGTCAGCTCGTGGCTCACGGGTAGATACTTCTGCTTCAGTAGCGACTGAAAGCTTTCATGAAGTCTTTTGCAATATTAACCTAGGCATCACTTCTGTAAACAGGGCTCTTATGCCGGCTGGCTCACAGCCAAAAAGAAAAAAAAAGAGGCTGGGAGCAGAGGGGGCCCGTGGGAAGGGGCTCTGAGATGCAAATCACGGTGGTGGTGCTCAGCACACTTTAATCCTTTGTCCACTTTCGCTGGGTGCAGATAATGCAACTAATTCAAGTGCTTGTCTCTCTGGTGTGAATTAGCTGGATGACGGCCTGAAACCTCTCCCCGGCAACAGCAAACCTGAAAAAAAAAAGGCAGAAGCACAGCTCCTTTTTGTTCCCAGCTGCCCTGTCCAACTCTTGAGTTTGTCCAGCAGAAGATTTCTGGCTCCCTTCCCATCTCCCTGTGCGCCTGCTCACTGGGGAAGACTCTCCTGTGGGGCTGCGGACCCCACGGCTTTCATCCACCTTCTGCCCCTGGCTGGAGGATACCTTTCCCCCTCGGCAGCCCGACATGCACGGTCGCTGTGATGACCCTGGAGATGTGCTGCCAAGCGCCGCGTGGCCTCCTCCCTGCCTTCTGCCTGCATAAAGATAGAGGAACAAGTTTGTTCCAGTGCTGGCTGTGCCACACCAAGCAACAGCAGTGCCACAAAACCTTGGTTTAACCCTTCCCAGGGGAACTAGACAGGATGGACGGTGCAGACGTGGAAGGCTGGTGCCTGCTTTCATACTCCTTTGGGCTTGATATTCTCAGGCAACCTGCTCCGGGTGCCGAGCCGTGAACAGGAGAGACCAGGGACACCTGTGATACGCAGGCAGGTTTTCACACACACATGATCGTCTTGTGCTAATAGCGTTGGGAATAGGACTGAAGTTCACAGCAATAGCCACACCTGGGTGCCCACTGCAAACAGTGTGCTTTTTTTGGGAGCCGATGAACTGGTGCAAAGGTGCTTCCTTCTACCAGCCCTTGGAATGCCTGGGGATGGACCGGTACCCTGGATGGGACAAAGGGGAAAACACTGCTGGTTTCAGTCCTCCTTTACGGCCACTCTCTGCCAGTCTCTTGTCTGCCGTGATGAGCTCATTTTCCCTCGTTCAGGTCTGAATGTTTCTTCTTCTTCCAGTGACCCCAAGGCCCCAGTATTCAAGCCTTCGTGGATTCCTCTGGCTGTGTTGGAGCAGCCCTAGTAGTTGTTGGCTGTGGCAGCGGGCCAGGAGTGCTCCCACAGTGCTTGTCCCTGCTTCTTCCATGCCTCAGTTTCCCTCAGCTGTGATGGGGGGACAAACAGCCGCTAGGATGAGGGTTGCTGGCTGCTGAGAAACACAAGGACATGCACGTAGCTCATCTCCTAGGAAGAGGTTTAAATTTATCCTGCAAATGACGATGGTTTCTGTATTTTCTTCTCAGTAAGCGCTTGCAGCTGGTGGGCACCTCCGTGGGGGGAAGAGCAGCCCACTTCTCCCCTACGGCCGCTCAGGAGGGAGACCCAGCAGCAGGGTCCCGTCCCGCGGGGAAGTCCGGAGTGTGGCTGTTGTGGGGGGACAGAACCACTGCCCCAGCGATGGGGCTGGGAAGGGTGTTCAAAGACCAGAGGATACCTGCAGCTCGGGAGCAGGGATGGAAGTGGAGAAGACAGTTTCTTGTTCATGGTACGTTAGGTCTCTGCACCCTGCTGCGTGGCTTGCAGCAGCGTCCTCCTGCCGCCCCGGCTCAGCCCCAGTCTGTGCTGGACGTGTAGTTTATGAATGTGTAGAACAGGCAGCGTGCACAGAAGTGAGATGTTTACTATAAACCAAGTGGAGTGGTAAACTCTTTCTTTGGTACACTCAGTGTCCATTGGGGTGGGAGAGCCAAACACTTCTCTTGGTCAACACCTTTATAAGTGACTTTTTAAGTACCTTTTCATCCAGAGATCTTGGTTTGCTTTGCTGCCCTCTCCCAGGTATATATTATATCCCAGCTGACGTTCCCAAGGTCACCCAGGAAGTTGACAGAAGAGAATCCAGATCTAGCTCAAATTAAAGCATTGAACCAAGTGGTGCAGCCTGGTGCAATGCTACGGGCCTCTGTCTACGGGATGTCACTTGGCAGCAGTCACTCGCAGCCCTTAAGGGACAGGCGGATTGCTGGGACACAGCGGAGGTGGCTGCAAGCGCCGTGCTCTGCGCCTGTCCTTACCGGCACGTTGTGGCTCTGTAAGCCAGTCCCGAGCTCAGGAGCCTCAGCAGCAGTTTTGGGGCAGACCACGTGCCTGGAAACCAAAGTGCACCTGCCTCAGACGTTGCAAATAGCTTTTGAGAAAGATCAATTGAATTTGGTTCCAGAAACCCAGATTAGCAAATTGTCTGACAGATTGAATCTTGCAGAGGAAGTGGGGTGGGTTGGTTTGTTTCTGGATTTGAGTTGTTTTTTTAAAAGCAAGGGAAACTAAGAGACATTTCGGCTGTGGGATTGCAGAGCAGTTTGGGGCAGGGAGCTATTCCAGCCCCAGGTTCAGTCCCACTGTCTGCAGCCCCCTCCTAAGGGCTGTGGGAGCACCCAGATGGAATTCCTGCTCTGATCCTTCCCTTGAACCCAGACAGACCCAGTAGAAACCAGGTCTCCAAGCACCTGAAAACAAATTCGTGGCCTGAGACTGGGACAGAATCTAGACAACCCAGGCAAAACCCCTACAGACCAGCTCTGACGGTGCTGAGAAAACAGGACAGTGCCAAGGATGGGGGAAGCGCTGGTTTATCATGAGTTTCCCAAGCAGGTCCCGTAGCATCACTCCCACATCCTCTCCTTGCAAAGGGCATCCAGGTCCTGCCTGCACTAATAGGTCTTAATTAGCCTGACCAGCCTCACCCGGGCCACCTCCCACATCCCCTTCACCCCGTTTGTTCCCCAGCTGCATTTAAGCCCGGCTCCTTGCCTGGATCAGTCTTTCATCTGTCTCACTACTGCTTTCTACTCTCCTGGATTGACTTTGGATCTGCCTGGCTGCTTTGTGCTTGTTAATTGCTGATAACGTGGGTGGAATGCCAGGTAAGAAATCCCACTTTTGGGACTGAGTTTATTGACCATTAGCCAGTACCACGGATAATGCTGCTTGGTGTGGAGATGGGAACTGGGGGATGAGGAGGCAGCTGGCACCAGAGCGTGCACTGACAGCTCCCATCGGCTCACAGGAATCCAACAAGATGTGGCTTGTCCCTGCTCTTTACCCTGGTGGCGAATCTCCGGCTGGTGGGTGATTGCAGATGGTGTACCTACAAGCTGGCCCTTGCCCTCCTGGCTGCTGCTGTCCTCCCTGGTCGCTGCCTGTGGCTTTTCCAGAGCTGGTGCTTTGCGCAGTGGGTGGACACGTCGGTGCCAAGCTGGGCAGCTGTCTCTGAGGCAATGGGGATGGCCCTGGAGATGAGTCTGAGAAAGACGTCTTTGTGCCAGTTCATGCCAGAGGTGGCTTTGGAAGTGGCTCTGGCTCACGCTGTGTGACACCCTGACCTGCCACGTCGCCTTGTGCTGCCCTGGGAGTGTGCAGAGGTGGGGACTGATGCTGGTACAGGGCTATCCAAATGGATGGAGGTCTCCGCTAGGAACTTGGCTGACATTATTTAGGATACCTGGAAGCTGCTGGTGTGTTTCTTCCAGGAATTTCTTGCATTTGTGAAGGTGAGGAGGCTGGCGTTTTCCCTGAAAAGTGGGGATTTTGAAGAAATCAAGTTACCTTATCATTAGCTGCATAAAAAAATCTATCCACTAGATGAGGACGTGGCACAGGGAAGGGACAATGGGCTGTGTTGCAGCTGTGGCTGAGAATTTAACCCTGCTGCAGCCCATCTCTCCCATGGACTGACATCTGGGGACCCTGGCGAGTGTCACTTTCCATCTAGCAGATTTTATCTATCAAACTCTGACTTGCCATTTCCCTTGGGTTTTATTAATGAGGAATAAGGGACTTAGTGGGGGAAGGATCAAGAGAAGTGTTTTCCTGCTGGATCCTGAGAGCAGGTGGAGAAGAGGTCAGGAGAGGTTGAAGGTGTGCAGCCAGAACTTTGTGGAGTGTGGGTTTTAGGAAGCCAGCAGGTTTTTGGGCTCCAGCTGGCCAAGAGAAGGGACTTCGGCTGTGCTGCGCTCAGCAGATGCTTTGCCCTGCCCAGCTGGGTCCTGCCCAGGTCTCTTGTCCAAGGACAGCTGCTCCGAGGAAGGTGCAGGTGATGCCTAGAAGTCACAACAGGGCAGGAAAGGAGATCTGACAACTTAGTGCTGACACCTAGGCTCTTCCTGCCCGCACCCAGAGGGATCACCATGTTCAGCATGGTGGTTCCTGCAAAAGGAAAGACAGGAGCTCTTCATCCTGCTGGGCGGCACAGGTCGCTGTGTGCCTGAGGGTTATGTTGTCAGGGGGGTGTGTGGAAATAGCAAAACGTGTCCTCGAGCCTTTGTTTCATGGGCAAACCCACTTTGGTTTGGCAAACACAATCATCCCCTTCTTACTTTTTACGTGTTTCTCTGTAATCAAATTTTAGATGAAAACCCACTGAAATGTTAGGATAAGGATGACTGTTCATTAGGTATTTCCCAACCCTTCAGTGACTAATCTGCCTGCTTTCCTGAGACGTCTTGAACTTAGTGCCTGGGTTAAGGGCCCGGCTCTTTGCTTGGTTGCCCAAACGGTTTTTTCCTCATTTTTAGCCACTGTCATTTGAATTCCTCAAGATCGCTGGTGCGTGTTTTCTTGGCCGTGCTGAAGGACCTGCTGCCCAGACTGCCCTGAGCTAAATCACAGATGGAAGGTGCTTACCTTTCCCAAGGATTTTCTTGGTGACGCAGAGACCAGCTGAGCTCTCAGCTGACTGAGGACCTACTCAAGAACTCCTCGCACTTCAGACTGATGGTGGACTTGGCTCAGACTCTCATCTGCTGAAATCAGGCAAACCCCTAGGAGGGATGGAGGCCTCTAATAGGAAATATTGCCAGAAGGTCTAATATCTACACCTTTGCTCATCTGTTAGGTTGCATTCTGAAGGCAATTGCTAGAGGATTGCTGCTCCTTCTTTACTGTGGTTTGGAGAAACCAATGTATTTCTCCAGCCCTAGAAGGGAGAGGGTACATAGGAGTTATTTGCCTGTATGAAAGTTGGATTAAACCTTCAGTGACTGCCTCTAAACCAGATCTAGGTGGAAGGACACGGCAAAGGTCCTTGTTTCCCAAACAAGTTAGTAGGCTGGGTTGAAAATATCTGCAGGCTTTCTGTCTGCAAATAGATCTGGCTTGATTACTTTGTTCCGGGCAAAGGTGGGTGGGTAAGTGACGAACTGACCTTCGTCTGTGTGCGAGAGCCTGAGGCAGAGCAGAAGAGTGTACGTGTTGTGCAAGATGCACTTATGGCTGTGGCCAGACCTCTGCACCGCTCGGTTTCACCTTCCCAGAAGTGTGCGGCAAGGAGAAACGCAGCCACGGTTTTCCAGGCCGAGCAGTCAGATGCTGGCAGATGCCTTGATGCTGCTAAAGCCCTTTCCTATCTTTAATGTCAATTCGGGTTTCCTCTTTGTCCGCAGACGTGAGCAGACAGGCCAGAAAAACAAACAAATTGTGCTCCGGGCAAAACTGGCAGGGGCAAGCAGAGCTGCCGGCTGGGGTGACTAATAGGAGTTTTGCCATCTTGCAGCGAGGGGAGCCCCAGGGAGCCAGGTGGCCCCTGACACAGCGTGGTGGCCAGGGTGGGCTCAGCCCTGGTGGGAGCCTGAGCCTTTCCTTCCTGAGGAGGGATGTGGGACTGCTGCTTTTATGCCCTTTCCAATGCCGAAAAGGCTGATAAATGGGTTTTAAAGTCCCTCTGCCGCCGCTCGCGTGTGTGCGCTACTTACTGGCTTTACTCCGTGGCTATTGGAAAATCTCAGTGCTGTTTTGTTAGTCATCTTCCTCCCAAGCACCTGGCAGAGCCACCTGGGGAATTTATTTCCCCCAGTTGCCTCTGGGGGGGGGTAGGAGGGACCAAATCCTGCCAGGCAGGTATTAAGTTCCTTGGGTGTTTCTGTGCTGCTGTCCGCCTCCTGCCTTGGTGGCACAGTCCAAGGGACGGAGCTGCTTCTCCCAGGGGAGGCATCTTCACCGGGCATCCCACATCTTCTCAGGGCAGCGGAGTTTGGAGACAGCCTGGGATGCTCTGACAAACCCAGCCGGGAGCCAGGACCCTAACCCTCTGCTAAGGCCAGTTCTGCTGCAAACTGTCCCCCCCTCTTTCCCTTCTCCTGCTGCAGCAGACCTAGAGCAGACTGGATTTTGGCCACAGGGAGAGCTGAGCTTTGGGCTCGCTCCAGCAAGAGCAGGACCTGCTTATTAAGAGATGGTGTAGAGGGTCTGGTTTTATTCTGGGTAAGGTAACGCGTTCAGTGTTGCTGCCCATCCTGCACAGCCTCTCACCACTTGGTCACGCTGGGGCATCGCCGCTGTTTTCTACAGCAAGAAGTAAAGAAACTATTTTTTTCAAAGGAATTAAGCGGATTGCGCAGCCTTGGATGGGAAAGCGAGGGGTGGTACAAAGGCCTGGCAGCTCCAGCTCGTGGTTTCTGCAGAAACTTCTGAGTGACACTTGTGTCTTCGGCGTGGTGATGTAGCATTGTGTGAGAGGAGCCGCCTGCCTGGCAGACCTGGAGCTGCTTAAAGTTCCTGCACAAAGGCTTTTCCAGCCTATGTGGCCTTATAGGACAGTCCTGAAGTGGGAGAGCAGGGAGGTTATGGCTGCGGGTCTGAAACGCCGGCTGCAATTTGAATTTCTGCTGACAAGTCCTACCTTGTGAACGTGAATGGATACGCGTGTGGCGTCAGCAGCGCCAGCCTTCCAGTTTCCATCTCTGCCCAAGACGCTGCTGGCACGTGAGCGTGGCTTTGCTTTGGGCAAGTTCACTGGCAGTCCAGACCTGCAGTCCTGACTGGCAGGGAGATACGGGGATGGGGGAAAGAAATTTTAAGATTACCGTCTTAAATCAACCCATGCTATGTGGTGACTTGGCTCAGCCATGGCTTCCGCCTGCCCCACGGGGGGAGAGCCTCCTCCTCTCCCACTGCATTGGTGCTAAACGCTGGTTTGGGGATGCGCCAGCCCCGTCCCTGCTCTGTTGCTGCGAGGTGGTGGATGAGGTGGAAGCAGGCAGCGTGCCTGCAGGGCAGCCTTCAGAGCAGCTACAGGCGGCAGCAGCCACTTGTAGTCAAAAGCAAGACTAAATTAACCCAAATTTTCCCATTCTTCACTTACATCTTTGTTCCTCCTCCCTCTCCCCCCTGTGTCAGGACTGAATTGTCAATGTTATCCAACTTTCGGCATCACCAAAGCCTGAATACCTGGTTTGCCTCTTTGTTTCCCCGCTGCTTGTCCATCTGTTGGTACCTCTGCGTTTGAAGCATTCCTGAGTTGCGACGCTCTGTAAACAGGAAAGAACCTAAATCTCAGCTAATCCGCTGGTGTCGCTAAAGACAAACCTGGGGATGGTTGGCAGCTTTTGGGGCGGAGGTAATAGAGCAACTATTTAAAACACCTTCCAGGGCTTCCGGGCTAATGCCCCGCGCCCAGGGCAGTCTCCTGCCCAGCAGTCAGTCGCAGGCTCTGAGTGCAAGGGGAAGCTGGCTTTAAGAAACTCCGCTTATTTTTCTCTTGTTCATTCTGTTTTTGTCTTGGCGATGGCAAGAACCTTGTGTCTTTGGTCTTGTGGGGGAAGCGGAGAGCTGTTCGCAAGCTTCTGCAGACATTCAGAGCAGGCCTCTTGTGGTAGAGGAAAGAGCAAAGCTGCCCAAAAGGGTCAGACCTTTCCGCCATGTGTGCTGCTCCAGAGTTAAGTAGGTGTTTGGCAAATGAAAGTTGACAAAAATCCTCTTCCTTTCTTAGTTACTCACGTTTAATGCTTGTTTAACATTCCACTTGCTTGTGGTTGTCAGTGGAAATGGTTAAAGTTTAGATTCTTTTGTTTAACAGAAAATTGGAGACATGCTTGTTTGCCTCTTTCTCTGATACTAACCTAGGAGGACTCCAAAATTGAATTATATTCTCCTCCCGGCAAACCACCATTATAAATGGAGCCAGAAGCAGGTACCCAATTTTCACATTTCTTTCCCCATCACGCAGTATTTGTGTGGTAAGGTGGCAAATGGATGCAGAGAAAGCAGCAGGCTGCAGACTTTGTTCAAACTTTTCAAACCCATTTCAGAACCTTTATTGGAAAAAAAAATATTCATCACAGCATCTCAACTGTTATTCAAACACATTTAATAAACAAAGAGAAACAGTAGCAAAGGGCACTGACATGTGACAAACTGTACAAAACCTGCGGGTTTGCAGGCAAACCCGAGGGGAGGAGCCCGTGGCCCAGCTGCAGGACTGGGGAGCTGCTCCGTCCCATCGCCCTGCAGCGAACCATGCCCCCTTTGCCTCAGCCCACTCAGTCACCCCTGAGAAAAATCGATTTTTTAAAATTTTTTTTTTAAATGTGCAGAAACAAAGACACTTTAAGAAGTTATTTCCAGTCTTGCCATAATGGAACAATTTAGGCCACTGGGAAAGTTTAAAAAACCCCCAAAGTGTCATACTCTCCATTCCCAGGATTAATGCCTTAAAGTGAACCTTCCCAAGAGGCACAAGCACTCTTGGATATCCAGTAGATCTACCCCTGCTCACCTACCCTACTCACCACAACATGCTACCTTTTTTTTTTTCTTTTGAGTGAATGGGACAAATGCCATCTTAATTCAGCGCTAGTTTTGATATAGTTGTGACTGAGTGTAAGGCAATGGAAGGAAAAGCCCTGTCTTGAGCACAGCAGGGATGCAACTGGTGCAAAACGCCGAGAGCGGCCTTGGTCTCAGGGTAAAGGTGACTTAGCACAGGCAGGAAAGAGAAATCCTCCACTGTGGGAATGTACCTGGACGGACGGCATGCCTGGTCCTAAATATCGCCTAAGAACTTGAGCGTCCAGTACCAACCACTGGTTTTCTACCATAAACTTGTTCTGTCGAACTTAAAGACCCTGCAATCGAACCCAAAGGGTCTTCAATCCCCTGGCACGTCCTTGCTGCGGAGGGGAAAACCGAGATGCAACTTTGATAATTGTTCTTGTGCAGGTGAGTTAAGCAGCTGTTCCACTCAACTGGCAGTGGCAATTCTTGGGTTCTCTGTGGCTCAGAGGGGAGCGATGGCATAACTCTTGCATCAGGCAATCCTCCAGTGGGCTTCACCACGTATGGCATTTTTGGTGATACAAAAAAAGCAACGAGGTATTGTTTTCATCTATTTGAGCTGTACTGGACAGAAAGTCTCCCTTTGCAACTAGTGTTGCTTTGAGCTCCGTGGTTTGAACAGCAAGGTGGTCAGCTGGCATCGAAGTGACAAAAGCAGCTCGACCAGTTCCTGTTGCCTTTAGTTTGATATTTCTTGACCAGTTCCCAGAAATTCCCTCCTCTAAGGAAGAGAAAGATGACAGGTGAGCGTTAAAGGGCTTTTTAGGCTGCTAACTTGCATACATGCGCTTCTTGATTTCTTAGCTGTGAGCACAGACAGACAATGACTGAGGCTACAAGATACTGACAGAGGAGAGATATCTATACACATCACAGTGTTATTGAGGCCCAGCCAAGGCGTACGGTCTAATCACACCAATACCATCTCACCACATTATAAACAGGGAAGATGGAGGGAAGAAGAAGAGCTGGGTTCTTCAGCGTGATGGCAAGCCAGCTGCGTTTCAACAGCCTGTAACTGACACAACGTGAATTCAAAGACATTTGGCACAGTCCGTTGTTACCAGGACTAAACTAGCACAGATAATTAAACCAGTCATTCTTGAGAATGAGGCAAAACCTCCACCAGAGGAGGTACGTTGGCAAAGCAGGATGGGAGAGGACAGGCAAGAGTACGTACAGGAGGGAAAAGAGGTGGAGTGCAGCAGTGTCACTCGCTGTCTTTGCTGCACATCTCGTTGGCTGAACTGGGTGTTGGACCCCTGGTAATGTTCTGCTGCTGCGAGGCCCTGTCAGCAACAAGTGGTAAGATGGGAAACCTGCCTAATTCTACCTCAAAACTTTCAGGAGACCACAGGTAGCTGAAGTCCTCCAGAAGGGAGCCCACCTCCTCAGTCCAGGTGAGGAATCTTCTGATACCTTATTGAGAAACATCTGCTCTGAGCTTGTCAATGTCTGTGAATTCCAGCATCTCTGAAGCTTTCCGTTTAATGTCAGTTTGGGACTTGACTCAAAAAGACCCAGGTGCCTGGACACTTGGGCTACAAAGAACAAAGCCAGGATGAAAGGGTTAAAACATGCAGCAAATTCCTAAAAAAATCCATTTACCAGACTAGGAGGGACATGCCCTTGGTTAGGGATGGCACAGATTAACAGAGGGGAACCAGTGACTGCAGTTTGGCTAAGATCAGAATTCAAGAGAGGCACAAACAAACACTTTGCACATCCATCCAAGGCATTCCAAAAAAAAAAAAAAAAGAAAAAAAAAAGACGAAGAAAGAAACAAAAGTCACAGAAGTTGACACATCACTTTGGACAAGAAACATTACAACAGTTTTGGCAACTTTTCACCAACCCCCCCCCCCCCCCNCCACCCCCCCCCCCCCCAAGCTCTGTGATGCCCCTCTGTAATTTGGGGTGATCTCTTAAAGGTGGGGACGTGAGGGGGCTGCAGATAAATCACTGCATGTAAATAGGGGAGCTCCTCCGTAACGGATCCCGTGGGTTAAACCAAACCTACCAGCTTGCTACAGTACAAAAGAAATTCTGCCTGAAGTCCTCCCTTGGTGAGAAGGAAGGAGACAGAGTGCCCACGCTGCTGGAGACAGACAAGGCAAAGCTGAACTTGGCAGCAACGAGTCCCTAACCTTGTGACTTTGCACCAGGCGAAGATGTGGCCATGGCAGGGTACTGGAGGAGAAGTATAAAGGACAGAACCATCGCTCTAGCGCTGTTCTGGGTGAACATGGGTCTCTGTTCATGCATGCAAAGGAACAGGCTTTGGAAAATGCCAGGAGCCTGTATGTAATAGTGTTACCAGAGAGACCCATGTTAGACATACGCACAACTCCCCTCCCCTTAGTATCTAAACTCAGCTCTTAGGAACTGAACAAGGAACAAATACAAAGCGAGAATGGAAAAGTTTGCGTGGGGTTTTTTTACGAGTGGTTGTTTTGTTCGTCCTTTTAAAGCCCCGTTCTTCTGATTTGGGGGAGGGGGGGTGCTGGCTGATCAGGAGGGGGAGCGTTGCAAGGTCCCTGCACTCTTCTGGTGGCAGACCTGGGTGCAAGAAATGGCACAGCTCAAATACGGATCTTCCCACCTACACCAGCCCATGGAAGGTGGGACTGATAACAAGGGCCTGTGGACCTGAGCAACCTTCACAAAGGCTCCGACTGGGAATCCGGCCCAGCCATTGTTGGAAAAATTCAATACAGCGCTGGCCAAGAAAGTAAAACAAATACTTGTGGAAAGGACTATCCGACTGGAAGAGTCTTTTCCTTCCTTGGTTTCCAGGGTAAGAGGGAAGCCTTTGGTTATGACCAGAATTATTCGCCATTGGCAGGACAGGCTCGGCTTTGCTTTGCATTAGCTTGGTTACTGTATAAGGGCGAGGTTGCGCTGCGGAGAGAGGCTCTGCCCAGCCAGACTGCCCTTTTGACATCTGGGAGTTTTAACAGAACGGACACGTGGGTTACATCCGGGATCCTCGCTCCTGAAGAATCTGAAAAAGAACAGAGCTTCTATAAACACCTTGGGGAAGTTTAGATGTGAAAGTTCACGTTCCGAGTGCTTGTCTTTTGGTGAGAAAGGAGAGATGGACTAATGTGAGAGGAGTTGGCTGGCTTTTATGCTACCATAACAAATGACAGGCTGGTAAAACTGACTGAGCCCCTTCCCTAGACATCTTGCTTAGCTGCCTGCCAGGAGTTAAGAATGTCGCCTTTTGTTGCTCTCCCGGGGGGAAAAAAAACAGTGGATTGGAAGAGGAAAAACACCCCTTGTCTCTCACTGCAACATCCTTCAACCACAAAACATGACCAATCTCAAAGAGCCTTGCTATGCTGTCCTCCTCCTTGCAGTCTCTTTCCCCCAATTTTTTTGTCTTAATTTGAAATGTACGAAGAGCCTTAGCTCTTGTCCCACAGTACAACACCAAATCTTCCAACAGGAAAAGATCATGCATACAGGAGGAAATAGGAAAGCCAGTACACAAAACTATTACTGCAAATTATGGATCTGCTAGTGTAAGAAGGGCTTTTTCATTGCAAAGGGGAATTCAAGTCAATACACCTGAGTAGATGCCTTACCTTTGCCTTCTCACTGGGCTCCTTGACAATGCCATTAGTAGAATTGTTGAGCTCCCTGGACACAACGCAGAGGAATTCTGCCTGGTCTTCATTTCCGTAGTTGTAGGAAGATCCAATGCTGATCAGCTGTGCAACAGGAGACAGCCTGGGTAACTATGAATACATCTGGACTTGTGCTTTACTCCTGCAATTGCTCTTTGAGGTCTGACTGCCCAGGGAGACCTGTGCTGCACCTGAAGTGTCTCCCCGTGGCCTCCTGGGTCACAGGCTTTCCTGTGTGTGCAAGGCAGGGACGCAGCCAAGCTCCAGAGCCCTCTAGTGGCGCCTGGAGCCGCGGAAAAAAATTCCAGCCTGAAACCGTAATGCTGAACACAACAGTACGTCTTCCAATTACTTACGGCAGAAAAAGACATCAGATTTGGCAATATAAAATACCCAGCTACTTCAGACAGGGGGCAGGCAATGCAGGCTTCCTGCTCCAGACCGCCTGTGCTCAGGTCTCTATTTGCCTTTTGACTTTGACGTGTAAAAACTGGAAAGGCAATCCTTTACCACAGACAGATGTTAGATTAACCAGGGCACATGTAGCAAACTGGCACCACTCGTTACGTAGATGCTGTCAAGATGGAGTTTGATATCTGTATAAATAGGATAATATTCTATTACTGTTGTGATGAGGGGTCTGGACTCGATCCAAGAAATCCCATCTGTCTCATTTATCATTATTACATTAAAAGGACATCCTGGAGTGCAGAGCCAATTTGTCATTTACAACTCAGTTCTGCTTTCCGGATAATAAATCTAAGTGACCTGAAGAAAGCGATGTGAATCTGAACAACTGTGTATATCTAGGAAACTTTAACATGCAGCATGCACCCTAACTTCCGTGTCCTAATGGATTTTAGAAGAGCGAGCTCCATATTTATATCTGAGACAGATGCAGTCGACAGCCTCCCTAGACAGATGACTGCATGGTTACAGTGCAGCTGCAGGAAGACTTGCGGGGCTGTTGTATCGACTGACTTGACTGTCAGTACTGTTTTAAATAGGTTTTGATGTTTGTGCTGAGGGCAAAAGATAGACAGAGAATTTAAAAAAAAACCAAAAAGGAATTTTTTTCTTCTTTTGCTTCCCTGCTCACTGATTGTTCAAGCTCTTGGGTATTTCAATACCACCCACTGCTATTTACTCAGGAAGCACAAAGTATCTTTTGGTAAAGACAGCAACATTCCAGACTGCTGAACTGTAAGTGGACAGGAGAATGGATTTCTATTTAAAATAGCAAATTTCTATTCCCTCCTTAATTTAAGCAGGACTGAATGGGACAAGGCAGAGAACCTGAAAGGCCACGTGCTCCTCGGAGAATCCAAGCCTCACAGACAATAAGGTTGCAACAGCTTTTACCACTTCTGCCTCTGCTGCAGGTTTCTGAACCAGCCTTTTGGACGTTATGAAGTGACTGGAGCCAAAGAGCCCCTGCAGGGACTGTCTGCTCTGTTCAATCACCGGCATCCAGGCTAAGATTTAGCAATCGGGTCTCTTTGTCCCCAATATGCAGATCTGTTACCACCTTTCCTAATGCGTCTCGGCACGTTATCACGTGGTGTGATTTCGGGGTGGACCCATGCTGGGTTGCACATCTGAGAGAGGCTTTGGCAACACACTGCAGCTACAACGCGCCTCCCAGCAGGGCCCGTTTCAGCACATCCCTGTGCTGCACCACTGCCACGTTCCTGCTCTGTCATCCAGCCTGGACCATCTCGCAGCTGGAGAGAGGCTGTACGGCTGTGCGAGGTCTAGCCCGGACCAAAGCATCGTATCTGTCGGTCCTGTTGAGGCTCAGCTGCCCTTGGGGGTGTTTGAGCTGAATGCAAGTACCAGGGGAGGGCATATTCCATATGCGGCTTTCAAAGGGATTCGGCCATTTTTAGGTAACGATACCTGTTCAAATTTCCATCCATCGGACATAGTGGACACCATCTGTGTGAGCTCTTCCTCTTGGCACTGCAGGACTCTGTACACGTGCTTCACAGGTCCCTAAAGCATGGAGAATACAAATCAGCGTCAGTTTAGTTATTACTATCCTAGTACCAAGCTAGGAAATTACTAAGACTGTCCTGCTCTGTCTTGTTATGTGAGGAAGTCTGAGCCCCACAGGCTTTCTGAGGTTTCATCCCTCTGACCATCCACCCGATTCTAAACCAGGCACATACGGTTAGCACGCTTCTCTTAAAAGCCGCCTGGGTGTTTAAGGGCCAGTGAAAGCAAAACTCCTTTGGCTTTCAAAACCATTTACGGCTTTTTGAAAACATTTCCCTTCTGAAACTGAACCTACTGGGTGTGTTAGTCAGCTGAGCAGCAATGGGAAAAATTGCCATGGAGAGACAGATATAAAGGGAAGAAAATGGTTTAGAGAAGGAAGAGTTTGAACTATTCTTTACGTATCAAGGCAGTATGTTTTGCTTTATAACTAACCGTCTTCGCTTCTGGCCCCTCTTGTTTAGCTGTTCGTTGTCTTTCCCTGCAGGGCTACCAAGATGACTCAGTGGTCTGTGCTTATAAATCCATAATGGATACTCTTTCCTAGCTATGCCTTGGATCTACCCAAAAGCATTATTCCCTGGTAAAGGTGACTACTAAACCAAAGAACTGCACTACAGAAAATGACCGACTTCATAACGCAAATGTTCCTGTGCATTACTTGGGAGGTTCTGTTCTCATTATCCCGTATCCGCTCCTTCACCAGTCGCACAAGAGATGCAATATTGTAAAACTCGGCTTCTTCCAGTACCCCTAGGAACCAAAAATACAGAGAAATTCTGTTGCTTTGTGCAGGGTAGAAATAAGATGATTCTGCTACAAGGACACAACACCTGCTCCTGCCACCACATCTAGCCCGGATGTGAGAAAATCCCTGAATGCCGAATAGGCTGTGCTGTCAGGCTGGAAGAAAATGACCAACCAGTTGTCAGCTGCTTTTGTGCCTTAGAGGATCTTTAAGACATATTATTCCCCTTTCCCTGGGATTATCAGAAACCTGATGGTACAATCTTTATTTTGTTTGTGCAGCCCCATTAGGGGAAAGTCACCAAAGATGCCTGCTTGTAGAGAACGGCTGTCTGCGGAGGGAGAGGAGACATGCTCACACATCTCTTGCTCTGCTAACAGAAGCCTTTGAGCTAAGCAGAACAGCGATGGGTTGTGTTGTAAGCTGCAAGCCTCCGCTTTCAGGAAGACGCAGAATCTAATGATTTCATCCCTGTTAATGAGCATCCTTCTGAGAAACGAATGGTTCTGACTAGCAGAACTACTGGGAAATGCGGCTCCTCACAGCCTTGCGCATGGCCATGTCAGGAACCATGTGCACTCGGGCAGGTTTCCCATGACGGCTCGTGGATTCTGCTATCAAACAGTGTTCGAAGTTCACACCCTGTAATTTTTCTCTTACCTTCCTCTGCAAGCTCCTTGTTTATGATGAGCTTCCCATGTCGGAGGTAGTTCAGTATCGGGCCAAAATACGTGGGGTCTCTATCGATGAGATACGCCCCCGTCTCATCCTGTTGAGTGCGTACAGGAACAAAGTGGGGATGGTTAAATGGGATCAGGAAAAGAACGGTTTCAGTATTGAAAACAATAAAAATGGAACAGTTTCTCTTGAACAACCTGGATTAATTTCCCCGTGAAATGTGTATTCATGACTCCACGTTTAAACCAACTCTCTTTTTTTCAGTATCTGAACTCAACTACAGCTGCTGCAGCTCAATAATGCTGGCAGATGCTTCACATTAAGCACTTCTACAGAGTTTATACACCTGGAGAGAAAAGCAGGGCTTAGCTGGTTTTCTGCACTGCAAGAATAAAACCCAAAAACTGAACTGGCAGCTGTGTTGTGTCTAAATTTGTTTTCCAGACTAGTTTAACTAGGAGAAAAATTGGATCTCCAGTTCTAGCTAACAGCATATGAAGGTTTAAGTAGCTCTTTTTTCCTTTCTTCTTTCTACTGCTGAAAATGCACATTGCAACGCACCAGCCATGTCTCGAGCAATACAGCAATCATTGCCATCAAATAACAAACGATTCGCAACCTTGAGCCAGCTCTGAGGTCTTTCATTCACTCCCTCAAATCACTTTAAAGCAAGGCTTGTCTTGCCAAACCATCTGCTCTAAAGCAATAAAAACTGTGGAAAAAAAAACCCCAAAACCATTCTGAAATGTCATCTCTTCTACTCACTGATGCCAGTGACTGCTATTTTGAGCACAACTAGGATTTATCTTTTGGTTAACCTCTAAAGAAAGTGGCAAGAGACCTGACTAATTCTCCACCTGACCTACCCACAAAATATTTACAAAACCTTGTGCAGCGGATCCTACAGAAAACCTGGAATTACAAGAATAACTGTTGGCAAAAACGCTTACAATAAACTGCAATGAATTCCAAACTATCCACCCATGTAAGGAACAAGCACTGTCATCTTTTATGAGAGCAATGAGAAATATAATTAAAACAAAATTAATCCATGCTCAGGCTGAGACATCATTAAAATTCCTATGTCTAGGAATTTCCTTCTAGTTCCCTCTCTGCTATAACCACTGTGGGAAGGTGCTGGTTTGTTCTTTGAGGGGAGACACATCACTACAGGGGGTGGAGGGCGTTGGTGCCTGCAGGTCCTGAGTGTCACAGGCACGAGAGGACTCTAAGCCCCGTTCCTGGGGATGCGACCGAAGCTGTGGCTGTGTCATGGGACATGAGGGACAAGGAGATGGCACTGTCAGAGCAATGTGTGTCCCTGGAGACTGGGGCTGCTGTGGAGATCAGCCCGTCCACGCAGCAGCGGCGATGGGGGCTGGAGAGCAGCATTGAGGGGCGCCGGCCCTGGGGACACCAGCAGCCAGGGCTGTCACCCTCCCTGTAGAGCGGTGTCGGGGGATGCTGGCTGTGGGGACAGTGGCAGCTGGGGCTGTCACGCTCCCTGTAGAGCAGTGCTGGGGGACACTGGCCTTGGGGACAGCTGCAGCCGGGGCTGTGACCCTCCCTGTAGAGCGGGGCCAGGGGTAGTGGCCCTGGGGACATCGGCAGCCGGGGCTGTCACTCTGCCCGCACAGCAAGTCGGGGCGCTGCCCGCCGGTGACACCGGCCGCCGCGGCGGGTAAGGCAGCTCAAGGAGGAGCGGTCGCCGCCGGGGCCCGGGGGCCTCGCCGTTCCCGGGGTGGGGGCTGGCCCCGCCGCGGCCTCACCTTGTCGGAGCCGAGCTCGGGCCCGTCCTGGCAGCAGAGGCGGCACAGGAAGGACTTGGGCTCCCGGCACAGCGTCTGCCGGGTGCTCACGAAGTACGTGCCGCCCACGTTCAGGCGCACCCACTTGGAAGAGGAGGCGGTGGCGGGCGGCCGGGCCGCGCCGGGTGGGGACAAAGCCCCGCCGGCACCCGCCGCCGCTCCGGCCGCTCGGGGGCTGGGCGGCCCCGGAGCCCCTCCGGGGCCGGGACTGGGCGTGCGGCCCCGCGGCGGCCCCTCCGCAGCCGCAGCCGCCGCCGCCGCCAGCTCGGCCATAGCGGTGCCGCTCAGCGCCCCCGCTCCGCCATCACCGCCCCGCTCCGCCGCCGCTTCCGGCGCGCTATGCACTTCCGGGG
>VZSF01009340.1:2117-75775 GCA_013398295.1 Chionis minor
GTTGGAACAGGTCCAGCGAAGGCCCACTAAGATGGTTAGAGGGATGGAGCACCTCTCCTATGAGGACAGGCTGAGAGAGCTGGGGCTGTTGAGCCTGGAGAAGAGAAGGCTCCGGGGAGACCTGATAGCAGCCTTTCAGTATCTGAAGGGAGCCTACAGGAGAGCTGGAGAGGGACTCTTTGTCAGGAAGTCTAGTGATAGGACAAGGGGTAATGGTTTTAAATTGGAAGAGGGGAGATTTAGATTAGATGTTAGGAAGAAGTTCTTTACTGTGAGGGTGGTGAGGCACTGGAACAGGTTGCCCAGAGAAGCTGTGGATGCGCCATCCCTGGAAGTGTTTAAGGCCAGGCTGGATGGGGCTTTGAGCAACCAGGTCTAGTGAGAGGTGTCCCTGCCCATGGCAGGGGGGTTGGAACTTGATGATCTTTAAGGTCCCTTCCAACTCTAACTATTCTATGACTTCTGAAGAGTCTTGTTTTCAGCGCATACAAGTGCACAGAGACCAAGGCAGCTGACATAACGGTTTTATCTGAGCAAGCATCCAGTAGTGCCCTCTGAGGCCCTTCACACTGGCACATGGTTGACTTGGTGTCCAGTAACAGTACTAGTCCTCAGAAGGAGAGACAAGTGACAAGTCCTCACGCATTCATTCAAGAGCATCCACATGTTGACACACTGATAAAATCCTACAGTGGAGTGGAAACCAAGAGAATGTACCCTAAGCAGTCCCATGGGGTGGAAGAGGGCAAGCTGCCCCATAAGCTGTGAATGAGTGGGGTGGTTTCTGGTGGGAAGGACAGCATCAGGGAAAAGAGTTTTGAGGAGGTGACTGTAGCTAGCCAGTATTTTTAATAGCCAGTTTCACAAGACTGGGCTAACAGCTGCAACACAGGCTTAGCCAGCAGTGTAATCACAGAATGTTAGGGGTTGGAGGGACCTCTGGAGATCACCTGGTCCAACCCTCCTGCCAGAGCAGATCCACCTACAGCAGGTTGCACAGGATGGCGTCCAGGCATGTTTTGAATGTCTCCAGAGTCGGAGACTCCACCACCTCTCTGGGCAGCCTGTTCCAGTGCTCTGCCACCCTCAAAGGAAAGAAGTTCCTCCCCATGTTCAGATTGAACTTCCTATATTCGATTTTATACCCATTGCCCCTTGTCCTATCACCGGGCATCACTGAAAAAAGACTGGCCTCCTCCTCCTGGCACCCTCCCTCTAAGTATTTGTAAGCATTGATGAGATCCCATCTCAGTCTTCTCTTCCCTAGACTAAAGAGACCCAACTCCCTCAGCCTTTCCTCATAAGAAAGATGTTCCAGCCCCCTCATCATCTTCGTGGCCCTTCGCTGCACCCTCTCCAGTGTTCCCTGTCTTTCCTAAACTGGGGAGCCCAGAACTGAGCACAGCAATACTCATAGCTGCATGACTGAGATGGTGTCACGTCACCTGTAAGTGTGATTCTGTGTTTGAAAAAGCCTAATTGTCACTCCTGTGGAGTCTGACTTGGTTAAGTGTCCCGGCCTGCTGGGTATACCTATCTTTTCTCCCCCTCCGTGTTTTAGAAGAGGTTGAGTTGATGTGTGGAGGACAAGAAATACCTCCTGTGCTCTCCTGGCACTGGATACAATTAATGACTAGTCTTATTCCAGATACCCCAATGCCCCTGGGCTCCATGGTGATTAATAGTGTCTCAAAGCTGTGTCGGCTTGGGGATTCCTCGATGTACACGCTGCCTAATGCACCAACTCTTGCAGACCTGGAAGATGACACAGATGAGGAAGGTAAGGTCCTGTTAACAGGCTAGAAAATGTGCTGTGTGTCATCCTTTTTGCTGTGTTAGAGTAATATTAGGCACATGGATATAGCAACAGAAATGGTCACTCCAGTGGGGTTTTCTTTGTCTCCTGGGCTCGATCTACTAATATGGCCTATTAGTCCCCTAGAGCCTTGAGAGGCAGACCTATATGCTGTGAATCTCATGGGAATTGTTAATGCTGCCAGCAGCTAGTATAGTTTGCATACTTTTTTAACAGCCTGGAAGGCCTCTCGTTCTGCCTTTTCCCTATTTAAATTTTTAAGCGAGGTTACCTCCAGTGATTAATCTCTGAAGTCTTTGTGTGCTTATGGGTTTACACGAGCAAAAGATAACAGTTTTTGTCTTGGTAGTGAAAAGACAGCTGGATATGCTCTTTGGAATTGGAAAAATAACTCTGGTAAATATGTGATGTGGCACTGGAAAATATGTGTTTCCAGACTGCCTAAAAATTCTGGGCATCCTGCAGTTTGGAGAGAAAAAGAAGAAAAAAATGTCCACTCTTTTTCTCAGAGCTCTTCCACTCTAACAAGACTGGAAGAAGTAAGAAGATAAGAACAGAGCCAGGTGTCATGCTGACTCCTTAAAAAATTGCTATTTGATTTCAGTCTTACCTCTGAATCTCTATAGCTCTTGTAGCTTCTAAATGTGGCTGAAAGCTTCTTTTTGCACATTCCAGCTTGGCTGCAGTCCTAATCTTTTAGCCATTGTAGTGAAATGGGCCAAATTCTGCTTCTATTTAGCCACTCAGACCTCCCCTTATAAGATACAGTGAGAAAAAGTTACATCCCCACCAGTGTTCTCATACTGACTTTCGTGGGAAGCTGTTCTGAAGAGTACAGCTGTTGTGCCTCCCTTCTTCCTCAGTAGCATTAGAATTCAAAACTACATTCTGCAAAAACTTGCAGCTGCACGATCCCAAAATGGTCTTGTAGAAAGGCTATGTAGTGGTTGTGGGTCAGAAGTTGGGTATGAGTCAGAATGCGTATCTGTTGAGAAGGACACTGATGTCACAGTGGAATATTTGAAGAAATGTATATGTTTCCAAGTTCATAGAAGTCTTCTGTCAAGAGAAGAATAATAAACTGTTCTCCCTCTCCTCCCTAGAAAAAAGAAAGCAAGGCAGAAAGGGTAGAACAGAAGTAATGGGCTTCAGTTGCATCAAGGAATATTCAGGATCCACAGGAGGAAAACTTCTAAGTGGTAATAACAGATTTGGGTTGACTGCCTGGAACTTTTGGCATCTCCAACACTGGAGGACTTTAAGAAAAGATTAGACAAATGCCTCTCAGGAGTGACATCTGTAAAGCTGATCTTGCTTTATGCCAGGGAAGGACCAGAGGGCAGCTTGATGTCTTTTTTCAGCCATCAGATTTTGACTCTGTAGTTTGTTTTCCTGATGAAGATTAAAATTTTTCTCACTTTGGTTTTTTTTAAACGCAGGGAACTAAGTCCTTTCCAAGAAGTATAAATATAATAGTTGGATTTAGTTCTTTCTCAGCTGATTTATTAATAAGCATCAAATAGATTGACTCTTTGCAGCTGAGTCACAGTCAGTTTTCCAGACATGTTTTATGACTATTTTTTTCTGTTTTCAGGTAATGGAGACAAACTAGAGAAGCCACACTTTGATTCTCGTAGTCTTATCTTCGAATTAGACTCATGCAATGGGAATGGGAAAGTTTGTCTTGTTTATAAGCACGCTAAACCAGGTAATACTGAAAAGAGCAAATTTAACCATCTCTTGTTGTGAATTGTATCTGGAGGCCACATGCAGAGAATCATCTTACATCTCTGATCTTCTTTGCAATTTGTAGAGAACGTCCTGTCTCCACTGAAATCACGGGCTAAACATTACAGAGACTTAACTGGAGCTAACATTTTCCCTCCTTTTAATGTTTGAGTCTGAGTTATAACTTACGATTTCTGCATGCATAGCATACTTGCATACCGAAACAGGAAAGCATTCACGTATGACCTACAGACAATCATGTTGAAATAATGCAGAGAGCTAGAGCTCAGCCACTAACATATGTCTGGTTACTTGCTTGTCTTGGAACAATTCCCTTACATTTTGATGAGAAAGCATGTAATGCTGCCTAGAAGCAAAGGGCGTATGGTAAAAAAGGTTTTTAGCTGATTGAGACAGACTTAGACTGGTTCTTCCACCTTGTGAATGGATAGAACGGTTTGGGTTGGAAGGGACCTTAAAGATCATCTATTTGCAACCCCCCTGCCATGGGCAGGGACACCTCCCACTAGAACTGGTTGCTCAAAGCCCTGTCCAACCTGGCCTTGGGACACCTCCAGGGATGGGGCAGCCACAACTTCCCTGGGCAACCTGTTCAGTGTCTCACCACCCTCATAGTGAAAAAATTCTTCCTGTGATCTAATCTAAATCTCCCCTCTTCCAGTTTGAAGCTGTTATCCCTTGTCCTATCATTACATGCCCTTGAAAAAAGTCCCTCTCCAGCTTTCTTGTAGGCCCTCTTCAGATACTGGAAAGCTGCTATAAGGTCTCCCTAGAGCTTTCTCATCTCCAGGCTGAAAAACCACAACTCTCTCAGCCTGTCCTCACAGGAGACGTGCTGTAACCCTCTGATCATCTTCATGGCCCTCTTCTGGACTTGCTCCAACAGGTCCATGTCCTTCTAACATTGGGGACTCCAGAGCTGGATACAGTTCTCCAGGTTGGGTCTTACAAGAGCAGAATAGAGGGGGAGAATGACGTCCCTTGACCTGCTGGCCATGCTGCTTTTGATGCAGCCCAGGATACAGTTGGCCTTCTGGACTGCAAGTGCTTATTCACAGAATCACAAAATCAAAAGAGTCACCAGGGTTGGAAGGGACCTCAGGAGATCATCTAGTCCAACCTCCCTGCCAGAGCAGGGCCACCTACAGCAGGTTGCACGGGATGGCATCCGGGCATTTTTTGAATGTCTCCGGAGTCGGAGACTCCACCACCTCTCTGGGCAGCCTGTTCCAGTGCTGTGCCACCCTCAAAGTAAAGAAGTTCCTCCTCATGTTTAGATGGATAGAGGTGAGACTGACTGGCCTGTAGTTCCCTGGGTCTTCTTTTTCACCCTTTTTAAAAATGGGGGTTATGTTTTTCCCTTTTCCAGTCAGTGAGAACTTCACCAGACTGCCACAACTTCTCAAATATGATGGATAGTGGCTTGGCAACTACATCCACCAGTTCCCTTAGGACCCATGCATGAATCTCATCAGGTCCCAGTGCAGACCCTCCAGGTGCTAACTGGGTCAAAATTTGGCAAAAACCATTGAACAGGAGAGTAAAAGATGTGAGCTGAGCTCTTCCTGCTGACAGATACACAGAAAGCTGCAATCAGTCAGGGATTAGTGAAATACCCAAGTCACTCGTACAGTAGTTGTCATCTGACACAGTGCACAGGTCGCTAGGTGTATGTGTATGCCTGTGTGTTTGCTGTGTAGGGGTGTGCAATTGTGATATATCTATTCCTAAGAAAACCCTTTGGTTGTTATCTTATGTCTTTCACTGGGCGTGACTACAACGCCCAAGGCACTTCTTACTTGTCCTCTTGCCTTCCACTCAGCAATTTCGCAATATGCAGTGGGTAACCAGGACCAGGGGAGGGAGCGTTGTTTACATGTGTTGATACCAGCACAGGGGGCCACGTGTTTAATTGACAATGTTCAATGTCTCAGTTTCCCAAGTAAAACTACTTCTTTTTATGCTCCAAAGGATGTTACTACCAGAGAAATATTTGATCACTGTGGAAAGATTTTGCAAAATGTGTTTTTGTTGGCAGCACACACTGCCATGACTTCCAGACTCTGGACTCTATTCAGTAATCCAGATGACTGACATTGAATTAGTTGCTTTTTACTTAGTGGGTAGATAAATGTTTGCCATAATGGTACTTTGAACTTACACTACAAAGTTGTTGATGTCCAAGCATGTTCCATGTAGAACATCAGTCTCAGGTTGGAATGGAATAGCGTTGCATCCATTTTACAGTGGGGAAAATTAATATAATGGCTATTGCATGAGTATTTTCAGTAAGGCTTGGGGCAGAACCAAGTCATTTTCAGTCGCCATCCTCTAACTGCTAAACCACATTGCCTCTGGATAATAATCTGTGTTAGTCAGGGATGCTGTGTTTTAGAAGCTGCAGCATTTTTGGTAAGTACATTTTGTTTCCCACCTGACAATGGCCAGGGGTTGATCTTATGACTGCAAAGCATCAGTATAATTTGTGATTGTTTTGTTTTAGTTGTCTCCCCAGACACAGAGATATGGTTCCTGGACAGAGCTCTGTATTGGCATTTCCTCACCAAAACCTTCACAGCCTACTACCGCCTGCTCATTACCCACCTGGGTCTCCCACAGTGGCAGTACGCCTTCACCCGCTACGGGGTCAGCCCCCAGGCCAAGGTACGACAGCCAGATCAGCTCATCAGTGTCTCTCATAAGTATAGACTGGCAAAACATCTTCCTGTCTTTTGGCAAGCAGTCTGTAGGCTCAAGGGGGTCTCCATCATGAGCCGTGGAAGGGGCCATGAGTCTTTCCCCTATGTCATGTTAATAATCATTTCTTTGTGTTAATGAATTCATTAACATTGTGTCAGCCCTACTTTTCTCGCACAAATTGGGCTCTTACCTTTGGCCTCTTAATAGCAGGTGGTGGAACCCCAATTATTTCTTTGCTTTCTTGACTCTGAAGCCAACCTCTGCTTCGATGAGCTGGAAAGTGGGGAGACGTAAAGCCATTCATCCCCCCAGCTACATAAGATCTGTCCAGATCAGTTTTCTGTGCGTAGCACCGAACAAGAACCTACTGCTGTCTGGGTGGAGAGAAAAGTCCAGGTACACACACGAGGCAGAAGCCCAGAGGAAGACTATGAGCTTGAGCCTCACCAAGAATATTAATTTGCATTAATTCGCATCCTCCTCAGTCATGAAGGAATGCCTTGATAAAAACCCAAAAAGGGGCAATTTTAAATACCAGCAGTCCTAAAAGTAGTTGTAGGAGAGCTACAGGTACAGCCCCATGACAATTCCAGCCCCTTATTATTATTAAAATTGCTATTCTGCTCTGCCAGAACCCTGCTATTAGAGGCTCCTGCCATTCCTCTGTGCTTGACTTGACGTTTAGCCTAACCCTGCTTGCACCTTGTGAAAGGTCGAAGGATGGACCTGACAATATTACCAAAACCAGCACATAAGCCTGTGCAATGTCTATGAATGTTGGCAAGGTGGGTCTCAGTGAGCGTCCTGCACTTCACCCAGATATGACAGCTGTCTTACCAGCATGTCATTCCTTTGTCTTGCCTCAGCCCTGTACATACATCAGAACTACTCACTAAAATCACTGCCATCTATCAATGGATGTAGAATTTGTCTCTTTGTATTTCTGGTGTCTTCGTTGATATACTGTGCTCTACTTTTATCAGTCAAGACCGTGTACATGGTACCCTAGCATATGTCTTTGCTCTGCCTTTCTGTAACTTTCCTGCTAGAATATTTTTTTATGTCCAGTATATTCACAAACCTGAGCAAAATAATTCATGTATTCTCTAATCATTTGCAACCTCTGTTAGTTAAATCCTCCTAGTATGTTAACCATTATAATTTTTAAAGGTCTTTAAGGGTGGTATATTAAAGTTGTTTTCCATTAAGCAGTACATGAATAGATTGCCATCTACATTTTGGGTTTGATCCTTTGTTTATCTTACCCGACACAGTGCTTATGGTTTCAGTGGGATTTCAGGTTTCAGGGCATAACATTGCAGTGGCATCTGGGAACCAGAAAAAATTGTGGTCACTCCTAGATGTAAAGTCAGGCTGAAGAGAAACAAACACTAAATCCTTTGTGTAAAGAGTTAAAAAAACCTATATTATAGTAAGTGTGAAGAGAGGAAGGGAGGCTGTATTTTGAGAAGTTCAACTAGTTTGGTTCCAATTTATAAGCACTTTTAAATTACAAGTTTTTTTAATCTTTTCTGCTTCTCTGAATCTAAATAGATGTAGTTTAGTTTTATCCCCTCCCTTTGCTTTCCTTCTGTGGTTTATATCAGGAGTTGCTCCTGATAAGAGTTAACACTGCAGGAAAGGTAGTGTTAGGTTTGTGTCTGGTTCTCCTCTTCCGTGTCTGGAATGTGGGGCAGTTCTAGGACTGTAGCTGTAGCTGAGCCTTGTGTATCCTTATCACAAGATGCTCTGTGCAGTCCTGTAAACTGGTAAGTGCTGTATGATTAAAATCAGATCTCAGGTGTGAGGGGGAACAGGGTGGAAATATCCAGTTGCAGCTGGATTTTAACCTCTTTCTTCCCCACCATCCTGCCTTTCAGCAATGGTTTAACATGTATAAACCTATAACCATCAACACAGCTCTCCTCTCTGAAGAAGCTGATTCCTTTGTGAACAAGCTGGACCCCAACAAGGTATTTAAAAGCAAGAACAAACCTCCAGTGATCAAAAAGAAACCACCCTCCCAGCCAGCTGGCTCCCAAAAGAGTCACACAAGCATGACCTCCTCCAAGACATCCTCACTAGCTGGGAATTCTTCAAGGAAGTGAGAACCCCCGGATCTGACCCTGGACAGCATTTCCAATAGGCTTTGATGTTTTCTGGTGCAGAATCTCAGTGGTTCAGCCCAAGTTCCTTGTGCATGAATAGATGTGCCCACGGAAAACACATTGCAGCATTTGCATGAAATAAAGCCACAATGTACTTTGGCAAAGGAGAACTATAGTTCCCAGGAAATCTGGGAAAAAGGTTGAGTCATTGATTTTATTCCCTTCCGCTACTTGCAGCACATACTTTTCTAAAGGGCCCAAAGAAGCCGCTGATGTCACTGCTCTATAGGGAAGCTTTTGCTCCCATGCAACTACAGCAGTGAAATGAAAAGCAAATGTCAGTCACTGTTACTTTAATAGACCCATGCTGAAATACAGCATATGAAGATATTTCTTTCATCTCCTTTGAAAGAAACCTGTTCTGACCTCGCATGCTATGGGAGCAGGCTGGAATCCGCTGAACAAAGAAATATCTTCTGCTTCAGATAGAATCAAACTCCGTTTTTCCCTGTGCTCCTTCCGACTTCTGCTCTGAGATTCATGGTACAAAGGGACTTGGGGCTCCCATGTCTCTGCATTGCCCTAGTCGCTTGTTCTACAGCCCAGAACACTTTTTGGCCTTTGTGCCACGTCTTCGGATAGTGACATCTGTGTGCTGTCCTTCCCAATAAGCCTAAGGCAGCCAGAAGCTGCAGGATCCCTCGTTACCTCTTCTTTCTCCTCTTGTGGGAACTGCTGATCCAGGGAGGTCAGCGGTGTTGGAGTACCATAAGTCAGAGGACACCTTGAGGTGTCACACATTCATTTGCAAAGTTGGTCATTCAAACAGCCTTTGTCACTTTTCAGTTGGGCAGGATCTCACTAGGGCCACTGAGATCCTACAGCCTTAGAAGGCCCTGATGCTGTTTTCTGTACTGTAAGTTTTCAGGTTAGAACTGCACTGCTGTGCAGTGCAGGAACTGAACTGCACTGCAACTGCTGGTTTTCAGTTACATCTGATTGTTTCCATTACTTTTCTATGCCGTTCTGTCTTCTAAGATGTGCTGGAAACATGGTAGCAACCAACACATGTTATACCTAAGCAGGGAAATCAAAGTCGCCATCTTCAAATAAGTGTTCATTATTTAAACATCGTCTTTTATTTATGAAACAGTCACATAATTACATAAGAGAAGCCTACCTCACAGGGATGTTGTGAGGCTTTCATGAGTATTTGTATGGCCTTCAGAAAGACAAAACCACCCTGTAAGTGCTTAATAGTATTTTAATAAAGATTTTAATATTTTCCTCCAGAGTGATTGGGTGTTTGAAGATGCTTTTGGGAGCACATGCACAAGGATGTATGATAAAAGCAGGGTGCAAGCTGGATTGTGTGGGGTGGGTTTTTTTAATGCAGTGCAGAGTCTGTCACTGAGAAGAGAGGGGTCACAATGTCTTTTAGCTAATCCCATCTTGAGCTACTCTGAAGTTTGCAGTTTAGTTCACATAGACGAAAAGACTTAGCTGTGTGACATCTATTCCACTTCTGTTCTGCACTCACTGTTCAGAATCTCTGCAGCCATCAGACCCCGCTCTGACAGGCTTTGCTGGCTTCCAGCACTGCCTAGGGCACACCCTCAAGTGCAGCTGCTGCATGACCTGGCAGCTGCCCTCTGCCACCCCCAAATGAGAGAAAATCCTCTAATGCTCTTCAGCCCTCTTAAGCCGATGTGCGTCTTGTGCCAAGTGAAGATCTGCTGTAGCTGCTTTGCTAATATAAGGTCAGCTCTAATGAGGAAGCAGTACCTTCCACCCCACCCATGCCACAGGAGTACATTAGTAGTCCTTTTAAGAGTGAGACATGAGTGATCATGAAAGCCAGTAAATGCTATTTTCTGGCATTCTGTGCAGTAGTGATGTCTGTCACTTCCTGCTCTTGGACATCTCTGTGTTGTACGTTCATGGTACCCAGCCCTGGGACTGCAGTCATGTGCTTGACATACGTAGCATAGTTGCTTAAGCACTTTCTAGAGAAGTTATGACTGTAGTCACCCCACCCTGGGAACAGGCAGCTTCTGATACTGTTTTACTTTTAATCCGATGATACCTCAAACTTGTAAGGCTGTTGCAGACCCACTTCTTCATTCAGATGGAGGTGGCAGAATTCCCACAGGCACAGGGCAGCCTCTTCCCACATTTCTCATACATTCAGAGTGGAGAAATGTTTGGTATATTTTTTGTGTGAGCGTTTGGGGATGCTGCCACAGAAGTTGCCTCCTTTCATATGGTAGTAGTTAAAGTCTAGTCTGTGAGTAACTCACATGGTTCCATGACGCCAATGTGTTCCAGCAGAGCTGCACCAGGATTCAGAAGACCTTGAAGTTTAGTTTACTAATTTTTTGGTGCTTCCTGAATATTCAGATCAAAAAACAAAAACAAAAACCAGACATGAAAAAAAGTCAGGTTTAGGGTTATATTTCAGACTGTCCTTGCTCTTGTATTCTCTGTGCTCTGCCAAACTGTGTCTTGTTAGGGTGGCAGATTAGCAGATGGAAGCAATCCTAGGCCCCTGATCCATCAGTGTAGTATCTACCTCTTACCAAAGAATATTCCAGATCAAAGTTTCTCTAATTAAGTTGTTTCTGCTACTGTTGAATCCTGTATTTTGATTTCTGTGAGCATACAGACATCTGCAGTCTTGCAGTTCTGCTTTGCTTTTCTCCAGAATGTGATTTTTTTGGGGGGGGGAGACTGAATAATTTCTTCAGGTCATGGACAGATCTAGTCCTACCTGGGTCTGCCCAGTGTCTCAGAGACCCCGTTTGTCTGGTTAAGCAGATTAGGTTTATTGAAGACTAGTCCCTCATTCCCCCACCTGCGGGGTGGAGAAACAGTGTGCTCCAGCAGCACCATTGCCCATGCCTTTATCCACTTGGTTACCCTTTGGATGTCAGTCTATTTGTCCACCTAGGCTTTGCTGTCAGGCCCTTTCCTCAGAGCACGTGGCCATCACAGCGTAGAAGCCTCCACCACTGTCTGTCCTTTCTCATTTCCACTTTGCGGGACAGGTTGGTTGTGAAAATCAATGAAGAGTTTGTGGATTAAAACACCAGCAAGACTTCCCAGAATCGGTGCTGTGACAGGGACCCACCACCAGTGATGTCCAGCCCTAAAATGAAACAGAGAAGAGGCAGCCGATGAGCCAGACCACCCGCTGCCCAGCTGCTGCATGGCACAGGGTGAGGTGAGCTGTGTCTGCTGGGACAGGAGTGAGCTGTGTGAGCAGAGGTCTCTAGTCCCACTTCACTTACTGCGCCCTAGAACTGGCGTAGACAAATTCTCTATCCACCAGCAAAATTGCTGGAGGGTCATTTTCCCCATCGGTCTGGGAAAGTGGCTCTGCACTATCTGCAGGTCTCTTGTTCCCTTACCGAATAGTCTGTGATCCTGATGCGACTGTCAGACTGACAGACACACACACACACCCCTTTTCCCACCCCATTTCCAATAACATTCACCTCCTCTACCAAGCTGTCAAAATGTATATTCTGGAAATTTAATGAAAATGGGCAGCTGGGACAGAAGACTATGCTAATGCCCTCACCATGGGAAAAGCCATAGCATGGCACCATCTTACTAGATAGGGGAAGGCAGGGTTTCATCTCCAGACTCAGACGTCTAAATCTAGGGGAGCTTTTCAGCAATCCAGCTCTATGTACCTGCTTTCAGCTGAGCTGAACCGTTCTCTGACAGCAATAACCCCCTAGATCTCCAGCTAACAGCCAATTTGGTGCCCAAATTGAGGTATCCGAATGTCAAGATGAATCCCATGCTGGACAATTAGTGTACCCCAAATTTTGTGTACATAATGCATAGGGCTGCTCTACGCACGGCCCTTGCTCTCTGAGAATGGAGAATGCATTCTGCAGTGATACCATCACTTGGTCCAAAGAAAAAGGCTTCATAACTGTTTTATCTTGGACTTCTCTCCTCTCCTTGCAAGCTGAGCAGTGTAAAAGCAAAACGGGTCACTCACGTGAAGACATCCATTCCCCAGCCAGCAATTGCCGTGAAGACCCTGGGCGGCAAGTCCCGGGAGGGGTTTATGGCATAGCCTGTGTTCAGCCCCATCCCCAGGCCGATGCCCAGGACCAGGATACCCGTGAGCAGGGCCTGCGTGCCTTTCAGGGCTCCATTATTTTTCTCGTCGTGGATGATCAGAATGCCCAGGAGCAGCATCACTGTCCCCATAAACTGCAGGAGGAAGAAAAGGGGAACAGGTCAGGATAGAGAACAGGGAAGGCAGAAGAATCCTGCTCAGCATAGAGGAAGAGACTTCCCAGAATGGAAGAACAGGTGGGGTTCATGATCTGATCAAGTCAGGAAGGACCCCAATGTTATTCCCTCCTCACAGGTAGACTGAAGAAAAATCTTGATTCATTTCCCAGAAAAACGTCTCCACCTTATCACCAAAAATACTCTAGGACTGATGTGAACTTCCCAGCACTGTCGTCTCCCTCCACTTTTCCAGTTAGGGACATAGATTATTTTAAGTACATTTCGTCCAACAGAGGCAGAGCCATAAAAAATTGCTAAGAAGACAAATCTGATCCTCCCTAGAGGGAGTGATGTTTTATATAGCCTGTTGCATTAGTCCTTTCAGGACTAAAGCAGATACCAGACTCTCATCTGGGAAATTGAATCTCCTGTCTGTGACAGTACGTAGCTGGCATTTGTAGATCTGCAGTGCCCCAAGACATGAGGAACTGTGATTTCAATAGATGTGATGGTTCCTGTCTCTTTCTTCTTCAGAAAATGCAGCTGGAGACCCTTGGGCTGCTTGCAGAGATGACAACGAAAGCAGAAACACTGGAGCTCTTGGCAACACACCGTCGCTGTCATTTGCTTTCTTGTGCAGCAAGGACACTGCATGCTCCACAGGAGGCTGAGTGATCAGCCCCCCCCCCCACCGGCAGGGTCTCCATCTCTCACCATCCTCCTTATGCAAGAGTTTTGTCAACTCAGAGACAAAAGCACAGGCTTCCAGAGATTTCAGCTGAAAGTGAATCTTCCTTCTCCAGTGTCCTAGTGCTCCACATCCCCTGGAGCATCCCCTTCCTATTTCTGGGCTTCTGGACAGCTGGGAATCCACAGTACACAGTCTAAATTGGACTGTTTGGACCCTCGAGGTTCAATCCAGACGGGCTGTGTGTGTGTTCATGTGAAGACAGTCCCAGGCACTCTGTGCCGGTGCGGGGCAGCCAGCAGAGCTGCCTGGGAGCATGGAGCAGGCATAGGATCCAAAAAGGGGATGAACAGTTCAGAGAACTGCCCAGAGCCCAGAGGAGATAGTTCCTGATACAGCTTAACTTCTTGCTTCCCATTGCGTGGGCTGCATGCAGGGAAGGTCTCTGGAGGGCACTTGGACCAAGCTGCGGAGCAGCATGCAGGCGTTATCCTTTAGGCTCAGCCACCAGGGTGTCTTGGAGCCCACCTGTCAGGCACCTGCTGGATGGTGGGCTCCTTGGGATGGAGGTGTGATTGTGTCTGCAGATGTAGCATTGTGAGTCCCCCGCTGCAGACCTGCAGTAACACCCGTTACCACCCGCCTTCTCCTAGCACACCACAGTGGTCCCCACTGACCTCTGTGAAGAAGCCCCCCAGCAACGATATATAGGGAGCGGGGTAAGTGGAGAAGATGGATGCCGTGGCAGTTGGCCCCGTCACTGTAAAGTTCCCGTCGGTGTAGTCGTACAGAGCATCTAGGGGAAACGGGAATTACAGGAGTTAGCACAGAGTTCATCCCAAATGGCACGTACGCAAGGTCACCCATTGCAGCCAGCACAGACACCAAGGCGAAGAGAGGCAATGAGCGATATGATGGAGGTGACACACCCCTCGCGGGGCATGATCTCACTGATATCTCTTACCCACAGACTTTGGTCTGCAATTGCTTCCTTATGCCTACCAGCTCCCTGTCCCTGCCCTGGGAGCCTGGGGCAGGCTGGATGCTCTGCATGCACCGGAGGCCTCCATGCCTCTGCCCCTCAGAGACCAGAGACATGCTGGAGCCAGTGGGTGGCAGGTCCTCTGCTTACAGCTCAAAACCCTTGATGTCTGCTCTCCTGTTTTCCACAGACCAGCAGAGTCCCCCAGAGCTCCAGCTGTACCTGGTACACGGTAGTCCATCTAACTCAAGCCCTTGCAGAACAATTTGGAAACAAATTGCAGCTACTGGCCTTGAGTTGAGGACAGGTTTTCACAGTGGGAATGCCCTGAGCAAGAACAGCTGTGTTCTCCTGGAACTGCACATCCTTCCCAGAGATATCTGGGCCCTGCTGTGGCCTTGAGTTATGAAGGACTGTCCCACAAGTCAGGAGCTCTCTCTCTCCTCACCCAGACATCTTGCTGGGTACTGTAAAAGGAAGTATTTTTGAGGAATGGTAAGTTAAGACTGAAATGGTGCCCACAGCAACCTCTGTGATAAAGACACAACCATACCATAATAGAGGCCAAAGACGGTAGCTGCTGCTGTGAAGGAGCCCAGGAACTGGCCGATCAGGTAAGCTGGGAGTTTTCTCCAGGGGAGGTTTCCTAAAATGCAGTGTGTGAGGGTGATGGCAGCATTCAGATGAGCTCCTGCAAAGTCACAGCAAAAGACAGTGGTCTTGACCTTAATGCAGCTGTTCTGGAACATGCCCCACACCGTGCAGTTAACCACCCAGACCTTGGTCCAGAGTGCCAAGACTCTCTCAGGACCAGCTCTCCTCCCTGTACACACTCAGAACTGACCAGTTTTCCGTGTCCAGCTGAACAATTCAGGGCAGAGAGCTCCTAGCTTTAGTCCTCTGAAGTCCTCTAATTTTTATTAGACAAATTCTGCTTTGTTGTAGACCACAGGCTGCCTCAGTCATCTCACCTGTCAGAGACACCTCTCTTGGCACGGCATGAATTTCTCTATGAATTTCTCTCGATTGACCCTGGAGGGAGCACAGAACTTAAACTCATCACCCACCTTTTGTATGGCTACAGGTAGATGAGGCAAATCTTATCCCAAATAATTGCAAGGCCTTCTGAAAACATCTGATAGGCAAGGAGGGCCTCATCCTGGTAGAGCTGAGCACCACTGCAAATCTGGCAGGCAAGGTACAAGATGCCAAGGAAACAAACTGCAAAAATTCCAACCACTTGTGCCCCATATCTTCATGTCTGCAAAGCAAATCCTACCAGGGCTGTTGGTAGGGACTCAGATGTGCTCTTAGATGTCACTGCATTGAGAAGGGGTTACCAGGATGGTCAATCCTGGCCAGACCATCATTGCTCCCACTAGTGTGGAGCAGACCCTGTCCTTCCCTCACAGCATTTGTCATCTTGGACTGCATTTCCTTACATCTTTTAGTATATGGCTTTCATACAGCGCGAGACCAGGTTTCCTTGTTTTGAGGGGACACTTTGTGAACAAAGTTGATATCACAATGGTGCTTTTAGAGAAAGACTAAGTGGATCGCACGCATGACCCGCCATTTCAGAGATCACAAGAAACATTTTGCGACACAAATGAAGACAAATCACAACGCCAAGAAGCCCTGAAGCTGGCTCTAGAGCCAGCCTGTTTCTGGCTGAACAGAGACCCTTCCTCCCACCTCTCATTCCTCAGCAGATCAGCTCCATTTCAAATGTCACCTGGGACTGCAGGGGCCTACTTTCCCTTAGCCCACTTTCCCCAGGATGTCTCCACCAGGTCCAAAAGGACAGAGACCCAAGAGAGGGCTGCTTGTGTGGAAAAGTTTTCCTTTCCAAGCCAGCCTCAGCCTTGGATATCTCTCTGCTCCAACAGTTGGAGAGCAAGGACTCGCTTTAATTTTCTGCCCACTAGAGCCCTTAATCTCTTCTCTTGGTGCAAATGAATGCAGAAATTGCACAAGGCTGTAATGGTCTGTCATGTGAGGGATACAACCCCATGGACCTGAAACACCACCTCCTGCGTTTGCGTGGGGTGTGTATGCATGGGTGTGCACGATAAGGAGAAAATTTTCATACCATTCCTTGTTGCAACATCAGCAGTAAGCTCTCCTTTGCAATAAATGATTTACTTAGCCACGGATCAGATTGGCAGCACGTTTTCAGAGCTGCTTATCTCCTTGGGCCATGATGGCATATCCCAAGCACCAAACGGGGGCACTGCTGAAACCTGGCTGCGCTGACCACAACAAGAGGGCATGGCCAAACCTCTGCTGCTCTCCTTGCCTGGCTTGCCCCTCTCTCAGCTCAGGACACGCATTTGGCGTCAGCATACTGTAGGTATGCTCTACCTGCCTTCTCCCCTGCTTCTCCTGGGCTTGCCATGCCACCGCGACTCCTGGGCTTGACCTCAGACTTGCCACCCCCCTGCAGACTTGGCTGTGATCACTGAGTCACGAGGCTGCCCCTGGTTACGGTCACCAGACGTGCTCTGCTCTTCTTGCTTCGGGACCTGAGCGCTGTCTTTATTTCTGGTGAGGGCACTGCCCTGCTGTGCCATGCCATCACCCACCCCCCCACAGCCCAGTCCTGCCGTCCCCAATGCATGTGGCCTTTATGGGACATCGCAATCTCCTACGCTCAAGTGTCCCACTCACCAGAGATTCCTCCAGCTGCATGCACGCCCATGGTAACACCAATGCCAAATCCCAAATTGATGCTCAGCTGCTGCCCAAAGTCTCCTCTTCCTAACACCACTTGTGCCACAGAAGACAAGCCAAAGACCTAGTGCATGGAAAAAGAAAGAGAGAAAAGAGTGTTAAAAGGAGTTATTGCTGTGGTGGACTGAGCTTCTGTGTTACTTTTTCTACAATATTAACAAACGCCCAGAGACAGGAAGACTCTAAGGTGCCCATGGTCAGGAGATGAAATGATAACGACCCTCCTCTGCAAAAATTGAATGGATAACTGAATTATTCTTCATTAGTGACCCTCACGCCAAACCAAACCCTCTGCTCTATTCTGGGTACAAGGGAGACAAACCCCAGACACCCACACCAAGGTCCCGGGTGCAACTGGGATCACTCACAAAGACTTGTTAAGGGTGTCTACCCCTGAAGCCAGGGACATGAGCCAGGGGAGCACCACCGCAGACCACCTGGAGGCAGTGCCCAAGCTGGATGGAAGGAGGGTGAGCAAATTCTTCTTGTCTTTCTTTTCCTGGTGTACAATTTATTGACTAAAAATGTAGCATTGACTAAATGTAGTATTGACTAAAAATATAGCTATTTGCCAAACTCAACCCTAATTTTGGTAACTTATTCCAGCAAAAAACAGGTAAGGAAATTCTGGTTTTACTTTTCAACACATACACTTTCAGTTCAAAAACAGCAAAAGTATCAGTATTTTTTTAGTGACTAAACGGAAACTGGGGAAAAAATTTTTAAAAAATAAACACTCTCCAGCAGGAAAAGACATTCAAGAAATTGCTCTGGCCTGAAAGTAGGTTCTATTTCACTTTCTTAATGTGGTCAGAGGGTGGAAAAATCAGTTCTTTGCACAGCTCTTTGGCTGAAATCTGGAGAATGACAAAGCTACTCTTGTGGTCTCTGCCTCACTTCGGGCTTGGAGAGTGTATCCTGTTCCTTGGACTGCACCGATGTTTATCCAAGGTGACCTGTCACACCAAGACAAAAAATCCAGTTTGCATCTAAACTTCTGCTCTGGACTGTTCTGTTTTCACTTGGATCTTTACTGGCTCATCTGCCTTGATCCAAATTTTATCTCGTGCGTCTGCTCTCCCTCTTCCCTTTCAGACAGCACCAAAATCCCCTGTTCCCCAGAGACACTTTCCTTATCTCTCTCATATACACAGACCACACTCTGTGCCCTGCACGGAGCTACAGCCTGCATGGCGTGAGCCCTTCTCTCAGTCTGCCTCACCAAAAGCCCCAAAAAGCAGTGTCTGGGATGCCCCCCCGCATCTGCAATGCCCTCGTAAAAACTTTGCCTGCTCATCTCTGAGCTTTTCCAAAGACACATCCAAGAGAAGCCAAATTCATAAGGCATAGGTTTTGCAGGACAGCATGCAGGTGCAGAGAGGAGACTTGGCTGTTGTAGCTGAAGAGCACTATCCTCAAAAAAACACAGTACAGGTCAGACAATCTGTTTTTCAGCACAGGTCCAAACCTCTGGTCTCTTCCTCTGTTCTCACAGTGCCAAAACAAAACAGCCTTTCTTTTTTTTTTTTTTTTCCCCCCCTAGCTCCCTACTCCTTGCGCTGTTTACTCCCTCCGTCTGGTTCCCTCCTTTATGAAGATTGCCTGTCTGTTAAAGCACGAGGCCCTGGCTGAGTGCTATCATCCAACCAACAGCCAGGCATCCCAGAGGTGCACCCAGCATGTTCCCAGTTGCAAGAAGGGCCAGGGGGCTGCTAAAGAGTTAGATGCTGGATGCTACGTTTGAATCCTGAATGCTACATTCGGATGCTGGATGCTGTTTGAGGCTAGCCCCTGATGGGGGTCCATGTGCAGTGCCCCACCTCCCACTCTATCCCCTCGTGGGGTTCCAACATGAGCTGCAGGCTCCAAAATCTCCTTGGACTGTAAGAGTGCAGAGAAAAGTCTCCTCCTCATGCCACTTTCCAGAGACAACCCTGGCAGGTCACCCCTGAACTTGATCTTCATCACTTGGAAGCCTCCGCCACCAAAAGGCAAAGGGGATGGAAAAGGAAAGCACTTTGCTCGTCTCCTGCTGAGGAGTCATGGATGTCTGTACTCTGGCTTCCAATGAGTGCAAAACTACCTGCGTAGTAAGGAGTGAACTTCAAGGAGCTGGATGTGCAGTACGACGTGATAAAAAGCAAGCATCCTTTGCACATGCAGTGTTGCCCTTGAAAATAAGCACCTTTATCTGTACAGACAGCTGTTTCAAAAGGACCCCATGCTTACACAAATCTTATCTTCCTCCTGTGCAAATCTCCAAGTACGAGTTATTTGGATTATCCTCAGCCCTTCCATGCCAGCCTCCATCCAGTCCAAAGCATCTCTCTCAGCCCAGCAGCACTTGCAAGCTAAGTCCAGGAGTAGTAAGCTGGCATAGACTTGATCTTGGTCCATCCACTTGATGGACCTTCTCAGAGGGACGATCTCAATTTGTTATGTGTGTCCAACACACAAAGGCTCCGGTCCTGGTGGGCGCCTCTCCCCCACCAGGGATCAATCTGACTGCAAAGCCTTCGTCATCCTCTCCCCAAACACCTCCAAAACAGTCCGAGAACTCAAAACCACTTCAGTTTCTCAGCATGAAACAGATCCCTCAGGCAAATGGGGAGTTTCTGTACAATTTGGATAAGGGCTATTCATTTGCCACCATGAGAAAACCAAAAGCAAAATCCTGGCATGCTCTACACCCAGTAGTCATGTTTCCTAATGGTGAGTTGGGGCTCTGGAGAGTTTCACAGGCATTCATTACCCTGGCGACCCCAAGAGGAAGATGGATGACTGCTGTTCTCGTTTCACAGAGGCTGTAAGTGGTAGAGGAGACGGTCTGCTCCCCAAACCTGTGCAGGACCCCCCAGCCACACCGTTGCCTCTGGCACAGCAGGAAGAAAAGCCTCATTTCACTGCATGGGATCTTTCAGGAGGTTTGGCAGAAGCATTGTGTTGCCCCATCTGGCCAGACACTGCTCTGTGGTTTCATTCACAGCCTATTCCTCATTTTTTCCTAGAAGAGAACTGAAACAGCGGCTGATCCCCACCTGCTTCACCCTCTCCCAGCACGCGCCTCCTACCCTCCGCATTGCTTTTTTCCTCCAAGGTTTTTGTCAGATGGCCTACACGGTGAGAAGCTGCTGCCTGACCAGAGCAGAGGGGTGAGCAGTAGCAACCAGCTGCTGAGCAACCCTGAAGACGTGGTGGGAAACCACTGACCTTACAAAATGCTGCTGCAAAAGCTGACCCTCTCACCCACACACAGACATGCACATCTGGGCCCGTCTCCTCCTTACCATGAGGATGAACATCCCCAGCGCTTCGGCCAGCAGCTCCCTCATGGTGCCACTGCGGATGGTGAGCGCCTTCTGAATCTTCTCCAGCATTTTGCTCTCTGTCTCCAGCCTGCAGCCACAGGAGCTCCTGTTGTGACAGCACACTTCATTGCGCTGAGCTAAGTTACCCTTTGAAACTTGGCACCCTCCCCTCACCCCCAGACACCTTCATTCATTTGGTTAACGATGAACAAGCCAATAAAGTAGCAGCTAGCTTCAAATTCATCCCACACACGCACACCATCCTTTTAAAACTATATGCTAAGGATGCAGTATTTCTGTTACTGGGGCACTGTGAACTCTGTGCCTCTGCCCAGGACTAGCCTATCTCCAGAGTGGTGGAGCTATAAATACCCTTGGTGTGCTCCTAGTGGCCCTGTCTTTCTCCATAACCTTTTCCACAGGCTCTGAACAGGAATTTTGGCTGTGCTCTGCATTGTAACCCACTGGCTGGTGGTTTGGTGCCATTTGTTTTTAGCAGGTGGGATTAGGACCATTTGCCTGTGCTTTGCAGGGCTATTTGGATGCCCAGCCTGCGGTGAGGATGCTCTTCCTGGAGCTGCTGTGCACCGCTGGGAAGAGTGCAATGCCTTGAGCGTTGCTGCAGGTTGAATATTTGCTTTTGCTGCATTGAGTCCATGCCCACAGCTCCCATCACTAGCAGAGACCCTCCCCACCAGCCCCCCGATCTGTCCTTTCGTGGCGCAAGGAGAGACCCATCTCAGGAATGATCCCCAGAGACCTTCAACCTCATCTGGCTGCCAGAGCAGAGCCCTCACTGGCCTGGTTCCTCCTCTATCTCCTGATTCCCTCTGTTTATCTCCTTTCTCACCAAGTGTTCTTACCTCTCCACTGTGAAGAGGTTTTAATACCTTAGCTTAATCACTGAAGAACTTAAAGGCACTCAACACTTGGGACCTTTTCCTGAGAGCCTTCTTGGTGCACAGCTCTGGAGGGGTTACCAGTAGGTGCCCTGATGGGGACATAGTGCTCTGCGCACAGTGCCCTTGGTGTTGACTCCCTCTGTCACTACTGTGTTGAAAAAGTTCATGAGCTTTTCTTTCATCCACAGGACACCAAGCAGCTATATGGAAGAAACTGGGAAGATGATTCTTCTCTTTGCTCCATAGATGATTGTCTAACTTGCGGCAGGGAAGGGTTTTATGGACTGGGGTAAGCCCTCCTCCAGTGACAGATTAGCTGCTGACCTCAGTGAACACCTGACTAAATATGCAGTAATTTACTAATCTTTCAGTGATAGTAAAGACCATCTAATCATGAAGGATGATAATCACTCTGATGGCAAGGGTGTTCCTACAGCATATTTCTAGGTGGGAAGGTTTTTTTGTCCTATGAGACTGTAAGCCATGCACAGAAAAAGTGGCCCATAATTTTTTCCAGGTCATTTCGTTCTCTGCCATGGAAATGTTTATTGGTGGAGCACACAAACATGGGCCTTGGAGCACCAGGTCAGAGTGGTGACAAGAGCCTCAAGTTTCTTGTACACATGGTAATTTCCAGCTGACATGTAAAGCTGAGGTCCTGGCATCAGCGTGTATTGGAGATCTCACAGCCTTTCCCACTTGAACGAAGTGTGACTGGGTCAGTATCTCCACAACTGGACTTACAACTTTGTTTTTCACTCCTAGATCTCAGGGAGCCTTCCAAGTGGATACCTCCCCTGTGGGCAAACAAGAAAGCTACTGTGTCTCTGAAAGGCTTTGTTTCCTGTGTTCAAGCATTAACTATAGGCATCTCGGTATTCTAATTTGGACTGAAAAATGGACAGGTAATTTTTGGGAACACCAGGCTCCTATGGACTTGCAGTCTTCTCAGGGAAAAAGGCAATCCCAGTTTACAATAAAAATCTTTGGTTTGCTGATAACGTTTGCAACATAATCACTGATATTACCACCACTAAAACTCCAGCATGCTTCTAGGATGACATCACAGATCACTGGACATGTCTCTTGCAGCTGCTTGACCTTTTACACAGGTCGTTCCACAAGATGGCACTGAGACATTAATTTCTCCGGTAAAAGTGTTCAGATAGGTTTCTCCATTGACTGCTGAAAATCTGAGAACCCTTTAGTTTTAGGGTTCCTCCAGACATTTTTATACAAGGTAATCTGCCAATGTTCAAGGAGTGTAACAACAACAAAACCCACCTTTCTGTGAGTGCTATGGGGCAGAGCACCACTGCTCTGACAGCACACAAAACTGAAACGGGAGCCCGTGCCTGTCGCCTTCCACGTTATAACCAGCAGAGAAAACCAGGCAGCTCCAAAGAGCAGTTCATCCCCACCTGAAATTAGCATCTGAGGATAGACCTATGACTCATGCTGGATGCTGGCCGTTTCCCTCCAGTGTCTGCACCATGGATGTGGAATGATCGGCTCCGGCGTTCACACCCAAGTGGAGGTATCTACTACCAGGTGAGCTGAACTGCCCTTCCTCCCTCCATCCAGATGTGGTGAACTTGAGTGAGCACAAACAACCGTGTGAGTCAGCCATGGGCTGGAGCGCAAAGGTCTGCCAGTTGCCCAACATGACCTGTTCATACTTGCATGGTTTCACTTACCTGCAGGGCTGACGAGGATCTCTAGGGTCGCCAAATATAGTCCTCTACTATCATAAGCAGCCACCCCACATCCCTTTTGTGCCCAGGCCAGTCTCTGCTTTAGGGGTAAGTGCTTTTTTCCCCAACTGCTTCTGCTGGAAGCCTGTTACCAGAACTTGCTTCTGTGGAGATTAGAGATTTTCTTCTAATTTCTAGCCAAATTCTCAAAGTCATTTGTTCATGTGCCAGCATTACCCCATCACAGTCATGAGTTAACTCATTTCTTACATGTGCTATCCCATAAAGTTTTCCTATAAGGTTTGTTGGAAGAGCATTGTCTGCTCTGCACCACCTCCTGATGTTTACCTTGACTTGCCTGCATGTTGAAACTTCTCTCCACATTGACCCTACAACGGTTTCACTGTGTTTTCCACCTCACATTAAGCAACCACCTGCTAAAGCAAATGCATTTTCTTCCCTAAGGCAGGTGTGCTTTCAGCACTAGGAATAAAGGCCTCAGATCGGACAGGAAAATTCTGGCACAGTCAAAGCCCACTAATTGTGCTGGTGTTGATACCTATGGTACTGAAGAGCCAGAGAACAACCCTCCTGGGTCCTGCTAGCGCAACCCTGGGAAGGATGAGTGCCCAGGGACACCAGGGCAGTCATGCTTCTGCAAGGAATAACTTCTCTGACTCTGTTTGACAGCACATATGTTTCCTCTGCACCCAGGAGCTCATTTATCTCTTAATTGCGCTAATCAACAGCTGGAACATTGCCACTCCACTAGCTTCAGCCCTGCTGGTGGAGCATTAACTTCTCCCCAGAGGCTGAGAGGAGCGTGAGCAGACAGCACAGCAGAGGAGCTCCTCACCATGGATAAGGACAGCTTGCTCCTCCGTCAGATCAAATGAACATGGCACTGAGACCTCTCCAGGCCCCTTTAGCAAGCAAGGTCAGGTCAGAGAGACCAGTATACCACTGGTACGACCTTAGCTGCCCAGGAGAGACCCCACTCAACATACCTAGAGGACCCGCATGCTGTGGTCTCACATTTAACATTCACAGTCTACCTCATCCTCTCCTTCACAGATGGCAGGCACTGAGTGAGCTGCAGACACCCTAGATATCTGCCTCTCAGCAGATGTCTTTGCTGGCCATGCTATTACCCAACTCCCCGTTCCCAGGACACTATCCTCCACAGCCTTTTAGATCACGCTGCATGCCATTACCCCCTGCCCAGAAGCTGGCCAAAGACACATCACCTGCACGTGCTCCTTTCCAGTGAAACCAGGATAGGTCTTACCACACTGGGCAGAAGTAGGAACTGGAGAGATCGACAGAGGCATCTGTTGGCATGACAGTGGGATCCTGCTGCAGTCCGCAGCGCTCTGCTTCACTCCCCAGGTGTATGGTGCCTCACTGCCCCAGACTGATAAAGCTCGCTCAGCCAGAGGTAATCCGTGAGGCCATGGTGTCAGCAGGAGGGGAATTACATGGCTCTTGTTGGTCATTAGGGGGAGAGCGGGGCTGTGCAGGAAGGGGTTGTCTGGGACAATGCTGGATCCATTATTGGGCAACAGAGTGGAGGGCACCTGGGTTCCCCCCACATCGGGCCACCTTCTCCTCCTGCCCTCCATCTGGATTTCCAGACAGAATCAGGTCATTTTTATACACAGCAAAGCGCAGGGTTTTTGAGGCACCTTGTCAGCTTCCATCTGGGCAAAGACCTGGGAAGTCTCCCCCATGCACACCCCAGGGCATTTAACAGAGACAGAAACACACAAGGGCACCTCAGGTCCCACAAGAGACTTGAGATTTCCACCAAGGTCCTGTCAGCTCCTCATCTGCTGTCGTCCCCCATTCCCTGCCCTGTCTCTGACCCATGAGATTCCCGTTCTCCTGACCGGCCCAGAGCCAGGCTCCCACAGTACCCCTGCGTGTGGGAGCATCCTCCTGCCTGCCCCAGGACCCGGCTGTGGGACTCCCCCAGACCCAGGTAGACAGCGGCGGTCTCTGCGGGTGGAAACGCTCCTGCTGAGCTTTGGATACCTGCTCGGGTCTGCTTTCAATCCACAGATAAGGTGAAAGCCAGGGAAACCACAGGGCTCACAGGACATCATCACCCCAGAGATAAGAGGAGCCAGGCTTTCTCCTGGAGGATAGTGAACACCCATGCTCTGAAAGGAGAGATTAAAGAGGAAAAGCTGCAGGCTGGAGGGGAGGCACTGGGTGAGTTCAACGAGGTCCTGAAGTTTCAGAGTCTGGTACTGCCAGCATGGTAATTTGAACATTTCCCTGCCTCTGACCGCACCCAAGAGACAGCCCAGCACGGCTGTGTCCTCCCCTCAGCACACGAGTTTGCTCTTACAAACGATGCCACCAAAAAACCCCCTCATCCTTCAACTCATTCCATGTCCTCTGCTTCACCCGTCCTCCAGACACTCCAGTCCAGGCTGACAGGACCTGCCAGCCCAGTATCCCTCTAAGCAGCACCATAAAGGCATGAACCTTTGTTAACAGTCCCATAGAGCAAAACCAGAGCAGGGGACAATGACAGGAACACAGCCATGCCTGCTTCCTCTGCAATGCTGGAGCAAGGCTGAGACAGTAGTCAACGCAGTCTTTCTTCACAGCCACCAGATGTTTAAGGGTGGGCTGCGTCCATACATGGCCACTCACATAAGCTACACCTCTAAAACCTTCAAGAGATGATGCTAAACCCATAAGTGAACCATCTTCACTGCTAGCTGTGATACTGATACTTTGTGGGGTGAGGAACCAACTGGTGACACTAACCAGTATCCATATGTGTAGTCAGTGAACTACCCGAACCGCAGGTGTCAGCCACACGACCGTGTTCTCCCATGTCACACCTGCCACGGGGTGTTCAAAGACCATCCAGCCGCTGGCACGACTCACGTCGGCAGAGAGCAATGCCTGCCATGTGGGATTTGCCCTTGCTCTCTCTACAGGAGAGAAAAAAGGCAGGATGCAGGCATCTGGGTCAGCTTTCTCAGAGCGGAGCCGCTCCAACCCAGAGGGCTGCTGCTGGCGCGGACGTGAAGGCATCTGAAGGAAACCCCAGATAAGCTCCTGCTATCTTGTTGGGGAGGAGATACCACAGATTCCTAGCAGACATGCGCGCAAATCCCCTCAAACGCTGCCCAGCCTCTCCTGGGCCCCCAAGGACCCCCACAGGCATTTGAGTGGGGTTGGAGGTTTGCTCCAGCATCAGCTAGACCCCATCACCCTCCTGCCCCAGCAGGCTCTTTGGCCTCTCCTGTGCTGTTTTTGAAGACAGGAAAGAGGGTCCAGGTGTGGTGGATCTGGATGGCTCCCTGGGCATTCCTGTCTTATCAGTTCCTATGTAAGAAACCCAGAGAAGCTGAAAATCCATCCTCTGGTGTCACCTGAACAAAAGCCAGTTTTCCTTGCTCACGTAGTTTCCCAGCTCAAGTCCTGCATAACAGAAGAAGCAGCAACTTCACAAATCAGTCCACATTAAGGAAAGCACCAATATATAGTCTGTTTCGCAAAGCACAGTCCACCACATATCAACTGTCACCAGCAGTGCAGATGTTCCTGCCTCATGCAAATACTAAATATTGTCACTGGTATTTGTAGTCCCTATGATTCTTTTTACACAGACACACAAGCACACAAGTCCATATCACCCATTTTGTAGCGAAGAAGTAAGGGTTGCATACCCCCTTCTCAATTTTGGCTCCATAGGAACCTCCTTTGGGGTCAAAATATCTATTTATAATCTCATGAGAATGGCAGAGGGTCTGAACCCTCACTCCCGACGTGAACTGGTTAGAACCCTCTGGATCCGCCTCAGGGGGTATTTGCACAGGAGCTGATGTGATGAGCCTCTGATGGCAACACAGCCTCCAGCCTCTGCCACAAGAGAAACATACACCAACAACATACACAAATCACAACAGGTCTGTGAAGCTATAGGCACTGATTTTTGCACCTGACGTGCTCATGCATCTTTCAACTGCAGCTTTAGGCACAGCAAGTGCCTGGCTGGAGCTCTCGCCTACAGGAGCAGCCAGTCGAATTCGTAGACTCTACTGGGAAGTACGTTGCTTTGCTCACATGGCTTTGACCACTCACCCTCACAATGAGCTCAAACTGCTTTTCATGCACTGGGGCACGAAGTCCTTGACACAGGATGCTGCAGGTGCTAAAAAGGGATCTAAAGATGGCTATACAAATTCATGAAAGTAAAAATACACCAGTGGCTATTAAACATGGACACCCCTCTGTCACAAGTGATCCCTGAGCTGTGAGTTGTTGGAGATTGTAAAATAATTCTGGGGAAATACATTTGTTCTGTTCACACACTCTTCTCCCATCACACCTAGGATCTCCTCCATGGGTCCAACCTGTCTCAGTGGCCGCTGCCTGGCTGACTGTGGTGTCCAGTGGAATAGGTGTCCACCACTTCAGTTACGGGAGCAGAAGACTAGCAGCCTTTACTAGCATGTTCTTAAATTGCTCAATTGTCCTGAGATGACACAAGAATACTTGAAATATATTCCCAGCTCTGCTGCTCACCAGTGTGAGTCCCAAGCATCCACTCCTCCTCCCTGACCAGTTCCCCATCCCCAGGGTGTGACCAAGACACCTCGTTCAGAAGCATCTTGGGGTGGGCAGGGGATACCTTTCCAATTGTTTACAGCATGCTGCATGATCCTTTACTAAAACACCTGCCCCAGCTTAGTGCTGGAAGTGCCAGCAGCTCCTGGGTCATCCTGAGTCATCCACCGCCTCCTTGCTCTCTGCACTGTGCAATGCAGACAGTGACCTCTCCCAGTCCCAGGACAGCAGAGGACGTACTTCCACTTCACCCCTGGTGATGCCAGTGGGTCCTCAGAGCAGGTAGGAGTGTCTTTCACACGCACTACAGGTCAAGCCGGCAGAACAGCTCCCTCTGCTCACCAGAGCACACACTCTAATGTCCACAACAGTGCAGCAACTCAATGGCATTTCAGATACAGCAAAAGCTTTTAGAAGAAAGAGATTTACTGCAATGTGGTAGAGTCTCCCTTCTCCTTCCCCCCAGGAGCTGGAGGAAGCAAGCATCATATGCGTCATTTAAAAGCAGCCTACAAGCAAAAGGCACTTGAAAACTCGCCACGGGGAACAATCGTGCCCTGCTTTAGGGCAGTAAATAACTGTCTTGTTTATCTCACGTTTTATTGCCTCTGCTGTTTGCACAGTGCTTCATGGGGGGAAGCAAGCCAACAGAGCAGAGAGCCTGCTTGCCGCTCGCCTGCCTCCTCCCCTGCACAGGCACCATCTCCCCTCCCACGCTTGTCTCTTCTGCACAGCTCCACGAGACAGCAGCTTTGGACGTGGCACCACCACGCTACGGTCACACAACACTGTCAGCAAGAGGTTGGGAGACAAGAAGCAGTGCCGGAGCAATGGGAGCATTGCAGGACCCCCCTGGGCTCGCTGCGCTCTGCCCACAGTGAGGACTCGCAACTTTCTCCCCCCTCGTCAGTCTGGTCCCTGCTCCACGTGCAAGCTGTGGCCTGGGGAAAGGAGCTTTGGAGCAGGGCCTCACTCCCTTGCAAGTACCACGGGGTTTGCCATGTCCCATCCAAACACCCATTCCCTTATGCTGGTGATGCCTGGAAAATTTAGGACATGAGCAAAATCCCCTGAACCAGCAAGGCCTTTCTTAAGTTCCCACCAGCAACCGCCTTAGAAGAAGCAAAGAGAAAACCTTACGACCAAAAATTTTGTGGGATACAGCATGTTTGCTGTATGTAGCCACAGGGTGGTATAGGGGAAGATAGGTGCCTAGCTTCACAATGATCTCCTTGGACAGCAGCTGGACTCTCAAAGCATGTGTTTGTTGAAAAGCTTTGGAGAAGCTCTGGTTAGGTGTTATTTTGGCTGTACCCCACGTTTTGTGGACTCTGACTTGTTTGGAGGCACTGCCAAAATAATCCATCACAAATGCTTTGTGCCCATAGGCCATGGAAGACATCCTGCCCTGATCAGCGTCCGGACAGAGCAAGATATGAACCAATAGTGACAAAAAAACATGTGCTACGTTGTCAGCACCAAGGGAAAAAACTTGTTCGTAATTTGCATTTGTTGATTCATACTTGCTAATGAGATAATAAGATTGACCAAGACTGAGAAGCAGAAGTTAATAAATCATAATCACCTTTGATTTCTCAACAGACTGACCCTAATCTGTAACCCAGGGTCAAAGCCTGAAGTATTCTGTCTACATGTCTATAGTACCACAGGAAAGACACGGACCTGTGGGAGCGGGTCCCCCAGAGCGGGGGGCCACAAAAATAACCAGAGGAATGGAACACCTCTCCTATGAGGGCAGGCTGAGAGAGCTGCCGGTGTTCAGCCTGCAGAAGAGAAGGTGCCACGGAGACCTTATTGTGCCCTTCCAGTACTTAAAGGGGGGTCGTGAGAAAGATGGGGACTGGCTTGTTGGCAGGGCCTGAAGCCATAGGACAGGGGGCAATGGTTTTAACGGAAGAGAGGGTCGATCCAGACTGGATACAAGGAAGATGTTATTTACCAGGAGGGTGCTGAGACATTGAAAGCTATTGCCCAGAGAGCTGGTAGATGCCCCATCCCCGGAAACATTCCAGGTCAGGATGGAGAGGGCTCTTAGCAACCGGAGCTCGTTGAAGAGGTCCCTGCTCATTGCTGGGGGGTTGGACCAGATGACCTCTAAAGGTCCCTCCCAACTCAAACTATGATTCTATGATATTAGCTAACTCAATACCCATCTATTTCTTGGAATGAAGAGATATCCTTTGGCAACAGCAGCCCCGATGCCCGTGAATTTCTCCCTGCCTGCTGACACCCCACAACCTGGAAGAAAACTGCAAATCCCGTGGAAGAGTCCTACAGTGTCAGCCGGTGATCGACTTGGATGACCACAAATCAAACATATAACAAAGACAGTGCTTCCACACCCAGTGTCCCACGCAACCAGCTGTTTGTCTGAAAGGAGCGCATCGCTCCCCAGATGCTGTCACCACTTGCTGTAGCACTCAGCTTTAATCAGAAGTTTTCCTTTCAAGCGCTGACCCGTCCTGCTGAGTCCCTCCTGCTTAGCTTTCAGCACCTGATAGCATCATCAGCCGAGGCAAACGTAAGCAAAGGATAGAAACAGTGGATAGAGATCTAAAATAGGCAGTTACACATACAGCAATGTTATGTTATGCACAAAGGTGCATGAAATATGTTTGAGAAGAAGAAAAAAAAATCTGCATAGCTAGGAGAGTTACTCAGAGTCCAGGATATTATCAGATCTGGAAAAATGCCATGTGAATGAGTCACTGGAGCATCAGTCCATGGCTACGTACAGAAAATACCACAAAATTGGCTGTTGCATTCTCTTTCCAGCATTTGTAGAGTATCATTTCACGGTTTCTATAAATGAGTGACTAAAATGTGCCATGAGCCACTTTCTTGCATTATAGTTATCTGCCACAATAGCCTGTTCCAGTCCAATCCCTACTCACTCCCTCCTCCCCTTTAATAAAGTGTTTTAATAAAAAATCTTTTTCAGATCATCATTGGAGAGCAAATGAAGGCACTTTGAAAAATGTTTTGCATATTCTATCCACAGCTGCTCTCCAACAAACCTGCTGGCACCATTATGTGGTAGCTTGAGGCCGAGGAGGGACACCAAATGTGACTGCTGCAACAAGGTCCTGAGGCACAGAGGGCTTGTAAGTCACAGATGATGCCTTCAGCCCCAACTAGAAGATGACATCCAGACTGCAGAGATCTGTCAGCATTGGTATCCATTGCACATGCAACCATTCAACACACGGGTCTTGGCTGTCCCTCCACAGCACGATGGGTCCCTGCTCTGAGCTCTGCCCCGGGCTGGCCTCAGACAGGCAAGGACCTTCACAGCAGGGCAGCTTTTGGCTCAGCTCCCATTTCAACCGCACCAAATGGCCAGGGGTAAAAAAAATGAGAAGGCTAGGACAAAAAAAGTAGAGCCAAGGGAGAAAGGTTGTGAAGGAGGAGGCCACTGTGCCCAGACTCACTTTGATACCGTTCACGCAGTTGGACAACGGGAGGCAAAAGCACAGGACCACGTGTGGTGGCTCGCAGAGCCTCTGTTCTGTGCTGGGAGCCATGGGTCATACCAGACTGCTTTTACTTTGAGTTTCACAGGAGGATGGGTGCTGCCCACTGCTGTTGAACTTCAGGTGGCATAGGTGAGGTGATGCTGCCCCTCAGAGCCCAGAATTGCTCTTTCCACCATTACATTGTGCATTTGGAGATGTCTACAACAGACCTCATCCTCCCACAGGTGCTAGACAAAGACAGTCCTTCCCACACCTAATTCCCACTCTGGGAAAGGCAGCAAGGGCAGGCCTGTTCTCCTGGGTTGCACGCAGCAACATCTTACAAAACTGGAGTTGCACAGCTCCACCAGCACACAGGGTCTTCTGGCCAGCATAGCAGGGAAAAGCAGCATCCTGGCCAAGCTCCTGGCTTCAGGACCCTCTTCATGGATACAGAGAGGTGTGTTTGGTGTTAGTGTGCCTTCATGCTTTATTTATTTACAAGGCAGCCATTGGGATGGCTTTAAGTGACTGCATGACAGCCATGCAAATAGGGACATGGGCAATCTAAACTCCAACTTGCCTAGCCTTAAAATTAAAACACCCTTGTGCCATGGGGACTTGGCCACTCAGCCAACCTGACCATCCATGCCTTGCTGTTAATCAGGCCAGAGCATGCCTCGTTAGCCTTGTGTCACAGCAGCCTCCCAGCCCAGGACCTGCGTCATGTACATCTGACACCGACTGGGAAACCAGACCATGTCCAGAGGCAAAGATAGGGGCAAGATTTCACACATACAAGTCAGCTGGAAAGACCGCCCCATTGTTTGCCAGGCAGAACTGGTCCGCTGGCACTAGGAAACATTCAGACAAGTTTGACTAGAAAGCACCTTGGTGTTATTTGCACACATTCCCTGTGTATTTTGCATTTGAGTGTGAGCCACAAAGAAAAAAAAAAAACAAAAACCAAAAACCAAAACCAAAAAACCCAAACACAACAAACAAACCACAAAATAGATGTGTTTACACACATAAACACAGAGCAGTGAAAGAGCAATCACTCTATGACTGAGATAATTTTACCTGCCTGAATAATAAATACATCTTTTGTTCTCTCTGTTACTGTAAAGTCAGTTGATGGAGAATCTGTATTTGGACAGAGGATCTGCCTTCTATCTCCATATCACCCTTTTCAAACTGGTTATAGTAAGCTGTTTGGAACAAGGACTGGCTTTCCTAATGCATTTGTGTCAGTCTGGCACAGTCAGGCAGAGCCTGGAGGTGCTGCTGTAATAACCATCTGTGCCAACACAAATTGTAGCAAGGAGGAGGTGCAAAGAGATTTTTGCATCTATTACAAGCAGGTGAGCATACGCCCCATGAGCTGTGTGCTAGCACACAGGAAGAGCCACAACACACACTGGGAAACATGTTTTGCTGCTGCAGCTTTTGGTGCTGGAGGAAGACCAGCGTGTGGCTCTCTCTGCTGACATGTGTGTGCCCTTGAAGTGCTGCTGCATGATCCCATAAGGTGATGCCCATCAAGTGTCAACTCCAGGCTCCAGCCAAGCTCCAGCTCTCACTAAGCCCAGCTCACATCAGCTTTGGGCACTTGTGAGTATGAGCATGCCATGTTCATTTCTAGCTCCAAGCCTTGCACAGCCAATGAACTCACCTTGCCTTGTGTTTGCACTAGCTTCTGTTTATGATTAGGAAAGGCAGATCAACCCTACATGTCATGTGGGATTGTCCAGGAAACAAATCCATGCTGTACTCCTGCTGCACTCTCTGCCTTGTCACTGAGTCCCCATGCTTTAATGCTCGGAGCACTTGGAGAGTTGGACCTTCTCTAATCTGTCCAGAGCAGTTGAAGGCTGGATAGGCATGATTCATAAACTGCGCCAGACCCCATGTTGCCCAACTTCAGTCTTATTCTGTCACAGTCAAAGTCAGATCCTCTACTCTTTATTCCCCAGTATTTCCCTCACATGAGTTTCCCACCCAGCTGTGCATGTTTCCAGGCCATTCATGAGATTCGTGAGATGTTCCTGAGATTATTCTGATTGGTATGGGATGAAATAGTTCAGTAGACAGTGGATCAGCAAATTCACGGACAGCTCCATGACCTTCACAGTTGGTGGTGACCCACGCAGGAAAGATCAGCAGACTCCTCTGGCTGGCCAAGGAGAGGCCCATGGTACAGATGGTACTGGAGAGAGGTTTGGAAACAGCTCCTGAAGCCCATCTGGGTCCATCAGCTGCTCCTTGTGATGACCAGAAGAGCAGATGATTCTGGAGATCTCTTGCCTCTCTAACATGTTAGTCCCTAAGCTGTCTTCAGGAGCTGTCCAGAATGGTTTGTGAGTTTTGTCAGCCCTAGTGTTGTCAGACACTATGACTTACTGCTACACATTACAATGAGCCATCACCTCCTCTTGCTGAACAGATCACAGAGAACCGAGAATTAACTTGGGCAGTGAGAAGGTCACCTACACTCCTCACAGAGTCTGAGCACAGTGCCTCCAGATCCAACTTTAGCTCTTCCCAGTTCCAAAACTCACTAACATTTGCTGCTGCTCCCACTTGGAGCAGATGATGTGCTAGTGAGGGAAGGACCCTTCCCTTCCCTGCCTCAAATGTACTCGTCTGAGCCATTACTCCCTAAAGAACTCAGTCTTAGATGAAGATGGACAGGCTTGGCCATGGTAAGCCCTCTTTGAAGGGTAGGCTCTTCTGCTATGAGCAAAAGCATCAGCTGCCACTGCATTCCCAGGGAGCAGTAAATCACCTCCGCTCCCTGTTTTCAAAGGTCTTGGTAGCAGGCACCTAGACTATCCAAAAGAAGCTGTGGCATCAGGATCAAGGCTACCCTTGACAGCGTGTCTCCTAGTCTCCTGTGGCTCCTTTGAGCAGTAATGAACTCTGTCCCTCTGTGTAGGAGGAAGAGTATGTGTGGGGCCAGCCACATGCTGTGGAGCAAAATTTCCCCAGAGCTAGAACCCATCACAAATGTCTCTACCTTCTGGTCTACCTCCACAAGCATAAAAGGAGAGCTCTACGTGTGTGTCCACATGTGCATTTCTATGAAAATGCATGGGAGAGACTGACCTGGTGCAACGAGGATTTTCAAACAAAATAATTTAATTACACATATTTTCCCCCCGTGAGCAGGATGAGAACTAAACATGTAACAGCTGTTGCTTAATGCATTCCTAGATAGCACACAGATATTCTGCTGATAAGCACCACTTAAGAACTGAGATAGCAAAGGAAAGGAAGAGAGGTAATGATGTTAGTTACGTAGAGAGGAGGTCAGATCTTAGTGTGACTTTAAAGCAACCTAGTTTCCATCCCTCCATTTATTGGAGCATTTACAGTAATGCATATAGCAGTGAAGCATTTAAATAGCATTTTAGAGGCAGTAAAAGCTTCAGAAAGGTGATATTCATTGCACTGCTGTACAGCCTCCCCTGGAAACTGGAGAGAGCCACATCACGTGCACCCTTTAAAACCTGACTTGACAAAATACCCTTTGAAAATCAAACGTTGGTATGGATCCTGTGTTGGCTAAGGGTCTGGATGAGAGAAAATAAATCAAGCCTGTTTCACATCTTTGTCTTTCGCCAGAGCACTGTTTGCCAGGGGAAAGTCATGAGCAAAATGAAGAGGCAACCATCCTGAGCTTCCCACAGGCTGGCCTCTTCCAGTGCCACCACCACAATGGCTCCCATGCTGGGCTCACCCATTATTCCCTGCTCCAAGAGGTGGCAGCAGCACTCCTACCTTTGGGAAACTGCTGCTGTGTGGGACAGACACCCTCTCCTGCCCTGGCAACAGGAGAAGGACTGACACCCTCCGGAAAAGCAAGTGCACACTGAACCACTCGGACACCCCGGTATCTCTAAGCTGAACCACACACAGTTGCAGTGAGCCTAGGGCTGTGGTGAAGCATAGTATAAAACACAGGTAAGGCATATTGGGCAAAAAAAAAAAAGAGAGTAATTTCTTTGCGTCCGGCTTATTTTTTCATGTTAATGGAGGGGGAAAATCTCCTTCTGGACCTGAAACAAGCACTGACTCTCTGCTCATCATTCCCAAGGGGAAGCTCATTACAAACACAAAGAAATACCAACCGTATTGATTCTCTCCAGACATCTCTGAGACTAAAGGTTGAAGACAAAGTTGCAAACGTATGTCAGAGAAATAAGAAAGAAAAGAGAAAGGAATATAGCCCTTGTCCCGAGGGCAGCACAACCTTAACAGTCCAAACATGTCATGGGGAAAAAAATGAATAAAACCAGGAATAAGCAAAATCTTCTTGCATCCTGGGGCAAAATCCCATCCTGCTCGTTCTCAATACAACCCTGCAGTGGTGAAAGTTCCACCTGAGGAAATTAGCAATGATGTGAAAGTCACGAGCGACACCACTCCATTACGCTGCTGGGGTGGGTGAACAGGAGCAACACTAACGTGGCCGTTTGTGAACATAGATCTCATAGATTCACCAGGCAGGGTCCTGCGGTTCCACAGCTTCTTGTGTTTGGGGACCCCTTCTCACAGCCACGGGATACAACAATATATGAAGGTCTATGTCTGTCATGGTACTGATGTAGTCAGGAAAACACAATTTTTGAAATTTTTAGTGAAAGACACAGGCTTTGGTCTCTCAGGATGTCTCCAGACTTACCTTGACCTGATCTGGCGGTGTTGGTCTACTTTAACAATAGCTAGTGGTCAAGCAACTTCTGTATAACCTGTTTCAGCTTTATCTCTGTGATACCATATATGGCAAAATGTCTGAAAAACATAGGGAGCCGCTGTGCAACAAGAAATAGCCCTTTAAGGTAATTGAGGTTGTGGGAAGCCATTGACCGACTGTCAAACTTTACCTGGAAACCAACAAGAAGGAAAGAGGGTGTGATGAAGAAATGCATAAAAATAGCCCTAAGCAGACTCCAAGCCTGAGGAGGAAGGGATGTCCACCATGAATATTGTGCTTCTCCTGGTGAACAGCTCGGGATACTGAAGACTCACAGAGACAGCCCACCAGCCCTCTGCTTGAGAAGGCTGGTGTCACCAAACAGCCTCAGAGGTACATCAGCAGGTGAGGGTAGTATGGAGAAGAGGATTAGATATTAGTAAATTTCCTTTTATAACAGTCTTAAGAGTATTATTATTAATTAGGCTTTTCTGTATTAATCTGGATTATAATTGTTAGTATTGCAAGTGGATTTTATTATGTCTTGATTAGATTAAGATTTTAATTAAGCTTTTTGGCTGTACAGTAATATAATATGTTCCTTTTTGCCTATAAAAATATTTTGAGCACCGTATGAAAGATCCATTGGGAGACACTTGCAGAGCTGAGAAGGCCTGTCCAGACAGTGACGTCAAAGACATGAGAGAACCCTGCACAAATCCTTCCCTTCAAAGTTTATCTTGCCCAGTTTACCTGTTTGAGGATGCATAAAACAACTGTTACTCTCACAACAGTCACCAGCCTCCAGGTACTTATTGGCATCAGGGGCCAAAATTTTGGTGAACTCAATGTAGTCAGTAAATGTGCAGCTGTTTAAAATGCTCCTGCTGGGTCTTTTCCAGTCATTGCCTTAAACAAATATACCATCTAGTCCCAGCTTGTGCCTACACACACACACACCCCCACACACACACACACCCACCCCCCATTACTTCTTTGGCTGTCAGTTTAGTCCTTACTTTATCCCAATCGTTATTTCTCACAAACTCTTGTTCTTCTCAAAGAGCTGCGAGCCGAAATAACTGGTGAAGATAGACCACTTACACCCAGGGCAGTGCACAGGCTCGCTGTCTTTGACCCACCTACAGTCAGTTCAGGTTTAGAGTCCTTCTTTAAGAAGGTAATTCTGACTGAAAAAAATCCAGGCCCAGCCGGAAACATATCTCCAACAACCACAGCTTGGAAAGAAAGAGAGAAACATGTTTCTCACTTCTGAAACTGAGATGTTTCTCGCTGCCATGTTCACCACATTATCTTCAGCTGCTTCCTGATCTCTCTCTGCTCTAACCCTGCAACATCCCTGTCTGTGCAAGGGTCAGGCTGAGCACCAGTGAAAACACCTGAAAAGCCTGAAAGGTGTCACAGAAACCTCCTCATCTCCTAAAGACCTACTGCCACCATCCAGGCAGAGGTAGGAACCACAATGAAATGTCACCCATGCAAGGAGACCAGATGATAAGTAGCAACAGAGACAAGAATAGCTTGAAATGATTCTTGTTAGAAGCTGTGGAGGCTTGAGTCAACTCAGATTTTACTCTCCAGCCAACAACAGTTACTCAGTTTAAATTTCCCTATACCAAACTTCTGTTAAAATAAATTTTTACCGAAGAAAAATATTAATTCTGAGAGCATTTATTTTTCTGATAGCAAAGTGTAGTGTGGGAATTCAAAACTTTCAACAACCCTGACTTTAAAATGTAGTTTTCAGCCCTATCCTCCACTCTTCAGTGTGGTTCACCACTGCCTGTAGTACAGTGTTCTACACTGAGAGGTGTTCACAGTAGCTGAGTGTTTACACATTAAAGTGTTTACCCAATAAGACATTACGCAACAATGGAAAGTGCCACTTGGTTTGGAGTTTATTATTTCAGATTTTTAGGGGGTTCTCTTCCTATGTCTTCTAATAACCTCTACCATATGTAACTGTCTCCAAGGACAAAGAGAAAACAATTCCAGAAAACAATTCCTTTCTAAAACAGGCAGTGAGGGATGAGAACACGAGGGAGGAAAAGTGAAAGAGGTATCTTTGTTAGAGGCCAACCACAGGCAGAAGGGACAGACAGACTGCAAGGAAATGGAGGCATCCTGCTGGTTTCAGACTTATCTTTGATATAGGAGAAAGCAACTATTTTAAGTCAAGAAAGATGTTAAAGCCTGTGTGTTTCTACCAATTTCCACAAATCAGATTTAAAAAAACCCCAGATTTTTTAAAAACTAAACTTGCAATAAAATTGTGAGATTTGGTCAAAAAACATTCTGCCCCAAACTGATCGATTGGGCTTTCATAGTTTCCAAGGTCGCTCCCAGTCACAATAGCACATTGCGACTTGAGATAACCCTCTGAAGATTTTCCAGAAATATCCCCTCAACCCCATCATATTCCCTCAACCTCCATCTAGCAATCAGAGAAAGAGTCCCTTTCTGTCAGCAGGTGCATCAAAATCTATTTATTTGCTTAAGCTGAGGGCTGCGTAAAACAGCAAGCAACACAGTGAGACTTTCTGCAGGAAAAGATGACTCATCTTCTACTTTACTGGCTACGACAGGTAGCAATATAACCCCCTCCCAACTGGACATACACCCAGCTCCTCATATTGTCCTCTCACCTTTATGTCCTGCCCATGTCACACATGACAACTTGTGATCTGCCATGACCAACAGACCTGAGGGTTGCAAAGCACATTCACCTCCCGTGTAGGAATCACAGCTGCACGCCTTCTGCTGACACACGGCACCGTGCCCTCAACAGGAAATAAGTTGAGTCTCCCAAGGGTGTGCAGGAACATCTGGGTAGACCCAAATCAGGCAAATAAAGGAAAATATTTTCCCAGATGCCCAGTGTCCAGAGCTGGAGCAGCTTTCTCAAACTGATCAATTGCCACTCGGGAACAAAAGAAGCAGTCAGATATTCAAAGTAGCTCAGCATCCGGTGCCAAGAAGGGACATGTTGGCCTTCTGAAACGCGTCCACCGTCTTCTTGCTGATCCTCTGATTTTCCTCCCATCTCCCAGTTTGCAGTGCAAGTGGATAAGTGGTGACTCCAATGCGAGCTGGAGACAATGGCAAAAGGACGTGGGAGATCGGCTCCAGTAGTGGAGGGGACATTTAGAACACCTCAGTGGAAACCAGCTTCCTTCCCTGCCTCCACTCCTCCCATAAATCCATGGCAGCTCACACCAAGCAGCAGCTTCTCCACTTTCATGGCTTTTCTCTGTGGCCTGTGACCGCTTGTGACTCTGCACTGCATGCACCAAGCGCAGCATCCAAGAATCCAGAGCTGATAGAGCTGCTGAAGGCACAGGAATTATGCCCGGAAAGGGAGAAGAAAAGGAAACTCTTCCTAGCCTTGCGGGGAAAAGACGCTATTAAAAATAAGTTGTTCTGTGACTGATGGAGTTAAAAAAGCATGCTTTCCTACAGTTCCCCCTCCAGTCTCCTCCACCATGATGTTCCTAGCTCCTTCCAGAACTTGCCACCAGTTTGGCTGGAGTTCTGGGTGCTGTGCCATGACTGGCTGGCAGCTGCACCTTCACTGCTTCGCTAGCCAGGAGGTAAGTGGTCCCCAGCCAACAGGCAGCAGCACCGCAGGGTATATATCGCTATATATTGCATATTGTGCTGAGCCTGGCCTTTGGCTTGTGGGGAGGCAGCAGGGAGCAGCGGTAGCATAGATCTTTCTGCTCCACCCAGCTGCCAGTTTTCAAAAAACCATGAGCAAATTCAAATCTTGGAGAACTTTTACCAGATGACGACTAAGGTAGAAATCAAAATGGTATGGGGTCAAAAGCCTCTTGGGGGCATAGCAGGGGAAGGGGAAACAAATAGAGGGGAAAGATTAAATGCAAAGCTTCATTTTCCTAGGAAATTGTGTTTAAAAATACTCTGTGGGCTTTACATACTAATTTAGCCTGTAGATATTGATAGGAATCCACTAGGGATACAGTGGAAGCGTGAGGTCGCACTTGCTGCAACTTGTCGCAGATCTGCTGGGCACATTAAAAATCTCTTTCAAGCTAATTTCAAGCAAGCGTGAGTAATTACCAGAAAGGCCAAAGAGGGAGAGAAAGAAAGTAAAAAGAAACGTACTAATAAAACCTAGGCTGAAAGACAGCCTTTAACTGGCTGCTAAACTGCATGTTCCTAAACAGGAAAAGGGCATGGCTGAAAAGCAACACTGTGAAGTGCTGAAAGAGAAGATCACCAAAATTATGTTAGATAGCTCCACCATCCACATCTGCTGCAGTCACCATTACAGCCTTTGGCTGCTCTGGTGCAAAGCACAGTATGAAAATGCAGAAGAAGAATAGGGAAGGGACCTTTAGCACCCTTAGCATGTGGCATCAAGATCTGCCAACAGCCTAGCTCATATAAGAAAATATTCTGCCTGCCAGGATGATTTTTTGCGGGAAATTTTGATTTTTTTTTTCTGATTTACATAGTGTATTTGCCTTTGCTAGTGAATTTTACGTCAGTTATTTTACGTATTTTCATTTCTGTCACTGAGGCCTGTCCACGTAACAGCTAGGACGTGAACAGTCCAGTTCAGGGCATCAAAAGCTCAATTTATTTCTTTGAATGTCCTTGTGGGCCTCCTGTCTTGATGAAGAACTCCAGCCTTTATTGAAACCCAGAAGCCAAAATGCAGAGGGAAGAGGTGAATCCGGTGCCAACCTGCGTCCTTCCAGAGAATCCTACTTGAGAAAGCTGCACACCTTGTTGCAGTTGGCTAAAAACCACATGGATAGGGAGGTACTGACACAAAACGATATGAGAAACAGAGGGATGAACCTTCCCATAGAGCTGCTGACAATAACACAAGTCATCTTTTCAGGAAAAAAACCCAAAACCGAACCACCAAAATTTTCTATTTTTCTCTTCCCTGTTTCTCATAAAGGTATCCTGCGCATTGTTTCCCCATGCTGAGCTGCCAGTCAGCTCTCCCTTCAATTAGAAAATCTATGCCAGAGTAAGCGCCGGGGTTTTAAACCAGCCCTTCTTGCTCTGGCGTTTTCCCATGAGCTGCACTGAGGCAAGGTAGAGCTGAAGAGCTGAGCTAACAGCAGTTTGGAGGTTTTGTATCAGAGCAGCTCAGCCACAGAGGGTTTGCTTCAGAGATGGGACTGCAGCAGCAGGATCTCTAGATGCAAGGGAAGAAAAAGCCTGTGCCAGAAATAACTGTGGTGTTCTGTCAGCTGCTGCCCTCCCCCAGCCCACCAAGCAGACACCACTTCCCTGTACAGAAAGCGGAGAGTTGAGCAGTTCCTCGTGTCCCAGATGGGCTGTGGGGAGAGGAGCTGCCACAACCAAGGTGCCAGGGTGGGTGGAGGAGGGGGATAGGATGGATATGTACTGGAAATGCATCTCACAGAGCCCAGTAACTTCTGATCCCCTGTCAGTCCTTCCCCTTCTCCTGCTCAGGACTATCCTGAACAGTTTGGGAGTCTCCCTCTGGACAGTCTGTGTCACTATGCTTGTTGCTTAACCAGCCACGAAACGCCAGGAACAGGAGTAATTCTGTATGAAAGACGAGTGAGAAAGGCATATGAAAGATGCACAATTTGGGTCTGGTCCAAATTTGTTGGGTTTTCTGCAGGGACTGGACTCCAACCATCTGGAGTTGCCACAGCTCTCTGTCATGGCTTACCCTTTAACCTCTCCCACCAGGCGACATGAACAGAGCCCACAGGCAGGAGTTCCTACACAAAACTGGATGGAAGAGAAGCTGGAAATGGGGAATGACATTGGTTAATGACTTGGTGATTCTTGAATGACATTGGTTAATGACCAGGTCTACTTCTACTGAACATAACTTTTATATTTCCTGCAGGTCATTACCGCCCTGAGCACCATGTGCTCTCAGTCTGGGCCATGCATGGCACGTGGTACTTGTTAGTAGTTTTGGCAGCTTACAGAAACTCTGGAGTGCATTTTGCAATACGCTGAGTTCCTATAATCTGACAAATCTTGTAATACTATAATGGATTTCTTACAGCACCCCTCTTGCCATCATGCAAATATTGAGGATCTCAGGATCTCAGTTCCCATTTTAGGAAAAAAAGAGTTTCCCACGCTCATGTCTGCAAATTTCTTGAGTGAAGCATACAGGTTTGAGGCCACAAGCCAGATAAATTGAGCCACAACTGCAGCCTTACACCAAGGAGACTGAGTCACACTTTCTAAAAACTTTGCGTAAGCGATGTGGTGTGTCAGACCATTCTCACTCTATGTGAGTAGTAGGCCATGGACTCAGCGACACAGTAAAGAAAAACCAGGGGGGAAATCAACCAATTAAAACATCTCAAATCCACCATTTAACAGACACATTGCATTGTGAGGTAACTTAACCACATTATTAAAGCCTGACTTCTTAAGCACACCCTGAGCCTTGCACTGGTACTATGGATTAGTGTGCTGCAACCTCACCTGCTAAAGCTCCCACCCCTCCAGAGGGGGAATCAGCTCCTGCAGCTGGAACAAGCTCCTCCACTGAATATGAGCTTCCAGCCTGACATTTTGCATAGGCTCGAACAAGCTACTTCCCAACTTGCATGAACCCCTTTGGATCCAACAAACCCTACGAGATGGGTCCCCATCTGGGGGCTGCAACAGGCTTTGTAGTTTCGTAGACTTGTAACCTCACAGCCCCCTTCAACCTGCCCAGAGCCCAATATCTGCAACCAGCTACTCTTCTGGAAATCAGCTGCCAACAGTTTCCATGTTTTCTCTGGCAAGCTGTACCATCCCAGGAGGTCTCCAGCAGAAGCCTGCCTGGAGAACATGTGCTGTGATCTGATATTCCCTACCTGACTCTTCTGGAGCAGAAAATCTGAATTCATCGCCGCAACAACACAGGTTTCTGGGCAGGAGGCCCAAGAGCTTGTTCGCTGGAGACGAACACAAGGCGTGACCATGGGAGCAGTGAACTGTGGAAGGAAGCTTTCCCTTCCTGCAACATCCTAAAACAGAACAACTGTGTCTCCAGTGGCAGCAACCAAGTATCCAGTCCCAGCACTGACTTGCACATCAGCTCTCGTGCTAATAGTTGGTAAGTCTTAGAGGTATCATTGCTTGGAGTCATTTGTCATGTGATTCCAAAATAGGTGCAGGGTGAATTTTATTTTCGTTCACTCATCTGCATGAGAGCTCCAATGAGTCTAACAAGATCCTCTACCACAGTTCAGCTATGCATAGGGAGGGAGAGATGCTTCTTCTATATGGCAGCAGTAGAGATGGGTAGAAAATGCTGTTCTCCACAACATGCAGACCAGAGAAAAGCAAATATATGTGAAAGCTTGGGAACAGCACATTTTCATCCAGGAGAGGTGTCCAAGGAGTTAGGAAGTGAGAATATGAAGTTTTAGACACAAAGTTAGCCTATTTTCTTGCACAGCGGGCTGTGGAATGTTTGGTCTCTGTGCTCCACAGCTTTAAGGTAAAATATGTTCTCTGAGAAAAAGAGAGGGGATGGGATCCCCTCCCCCTAACACTGTGTGTACAATGGAGGTGCCACTGTGAGCGCTGGGCCTCTCAGTACAAATGGGAAGCTGCAGTGTGATTAGAACTGGAGAACCCGATCTCCAAGGACTGTATTGACTGTGACCCCAGGAGTTCGATGACATGCTTGGATGGAGACACCTACCCACTGCAGAAGCCCACATTTGGTCAGATGTCCCCAGTCCTGCTGTCCTTACCTGAAAGAGGCAGGAAATCTTGTTTAGTCTCTACTATGCAGCAGGACACATGTTCTTCCAACCTGCAGGAAAGATTGCTTGTTCACTCACTGTCTTCATTGTGCCTTTGAAGAAGTGTAATCCCCAAAATCCCTACTGGACCTGCTGGCCCAGGGGGTTGGACAAGCTTCCTTATAAGAGCCCTGGTCATTATATGAAAGAAATGCACCAACAACTTTGCATTCCTTTGCAAACCCCAGGCCAGATAAAATGTGTCCCGGTGTCCCAAGCTCCTGATGTGACACTGCTGGGGGCAGGAATACTTCCCTAAGAGTGGAAGGAAATCATTCCCAGCTCCAGATACGCCGGGAAGAAGGATCCAAGGGGTTTTAGTATCTGATAAGAACTGCCTTGCATGGTGTGCAGCTGCACAGAGGCACAGCCCCTTCTCCCCAGCTTCTCCTGTCCTGCTCCTCACCAGTCCACCCACAGAGCTCAGGGCTGTGTCCACCAAATGACAGCTCAAATCCTCCCCTTCCCTCGCCCTATAAAATCACCATCCTGTTGAGCAAAATTCTTGCACGTCCGTCTCCCTATCTCAGATCACCTACAGGTTTTCTGGCTACCACAAGGCTTTCTGGCCAGCTCAGCTCTTTGGGAAAGAGTCAAAACTTCAGAGTGGGAAGAGCAGGAGATGGCTACTTTTCCAGTGTCTGGGGAGACAAGGCAATGGGCTGAACCGTCTTTGTTATGTGAAGCTATCAAAGCCGTTGTTGGCATGGTTGGTATTGCAGGTGAGGAAGGCGGCATCCAGCCACCCGGGGCTGTGAGTGTCTGTAACTTGCATGCCTGGTAGCTGAAGTGTCTGCAAGATCTAAAGGAGGATCTGGTATTTACACGTCTGCGTGTGTGCGTCTGTGTGGGAGTAGGGTTTGTATATATTATAAGGAGAAACTGCCGACGGAAACAACCCCGTCTGGTGTCTAAGGCCCGGTTCAAAGCCCATTAAAATCAGCAGAAGTCATTCCATTTACTGTGATGGGGTTTGGCCACATCTCTCCTTGCCTCTCCCCAACACGCCTATGAGCTCAGGGCTGCTCGCTCCTGCATATCCTCAATTAAAGCCTGTGAGCGGTGGGGGTTCCCGTGTTCACCACAGTGGCTGTTTTACAGGGAATCGCTGGAGACGCCTGCTCCTCTGGTGTTCACGCCCTGCGGATACTTAGAGGCAAGTGTTGCTCATTCATCACTCCTTGCTCAAGATACCGAGATCCCATTGTTTGATTTGATTTTGTAAATTGGCGCCACCAGGTTTCTTTCCATCTTTTGTGCTGCTTTTATCTGAATACAATCCAGCATCCTCTCCCTCCCCAGGAGCCAGATAGGAGATCAGAAGGGCTCAATCATCTCATCACCTTGCCCTATACCCCGGTCTATCACATTTCTACCAGCTCTGCCTGAACTGCCTATAACCTGTCTGCAGCTAAGGCATCCACTTCCGAAAGGCCTTCTTGCTGGATTTGCAGACATCAAAAGCTGATGACCTCTTTGCTCCAATGGCTTCAGTCTGAGCACAGTGATGGTGTGACTTCTTCTCCTTCGGATTTGTCAGGTTTCTGCTGGGCTCTAATGTATAAAAGAGCCCTTTAAGATCTTATCATTTCCACATAGGTGTTTTTATAGCTTGTAAACAAGCCACTTCTCTACTTTCATTTTGGTAAGATCACAGGTTTAAGCTCCTGAAGACTTTCATAGTAAGGCATTTTATTTCATGCTTTCCATTTTCACCAGCCTTTAAAAATGTAGATGCTGGAACAGGACCAAGCACTAGTGTATCAGTCATAAAGATGCAGGGTTGTTTCCACTCATCACTCCCCCATTGATACATCCACAGATTGCCATGGCTTTCTTTGCCACAACATTGAGTTAGAAGTCAAAATTGAGCTGCTTCTCCTCTCTGCACCGCAAACTCACCAGAAACATTGCTGTCTGCTCTCCTCCTCCTTGTCCTCCCCTCAATACCACCCCAGCCCCATGATTCTCTGGATGTGTCTCACCCAAGTCTTGACCAGGCTGAACAAACCCATTTAGCTTTTACGTAGAGATAATATCACGGGTCAAAGTGGAACAAACAGAAAGTGAAGGGTTGAGCCATTGAAGCACATCGAGATTTGCCACGGGGGTGCCGCAGACAGTAATGTAATGTTCTGCATGAACGTGCAGGAGATGTGTTCAGGGATAATGTACTTACATACATCGAGAATTTTTTTAATTCCAGGGTGTTATCAGATCTGGAAAAATGCTGAATGAGTGCAGTAACAGTCTATTGCTACACCATGAAGGGGGAGCTGTATTCCCTCTCTAACATCTACGCTGTAATTGCACAGCCTCTGCAAATAATTAACGAGCCTAACCAGACTCTCTTACCTGCATTAAATCTGTATTATCGGTTCGCTCCCCACCCCAAAAAATTAATCTTCAGTCTCAAACCCACACCCCTTTATTATAATAGATAATGTGAAATTCTCTCCCAAATAAATTGGTGGGAATATTAGGAAGAAAGGAGTTTCAGCTTGTTTGGGAAGAATAGAAAGTCTAGAGGAGACAGATATTACAAGAACATTCCGTCCCCATGCTGCAAGTTAAAAGCTGATCACGTATATATTCATGTGTACATATGTAGGTGCAGTCATCTGAGTACCAACACACGTTACAGTCTGGTTTCAGCAGGCAAGGCTTTCCATAGTGCTTTCTGCTGCAGCATCAAAGTAGGAGATAAAGTTGCATTGCTTGATCACTGTGACTCCACGTACAAAACACTGCACACTTGCACTGTGAGCCAGGGCTATTAAGGACAGACATAATCCTGTAGTTCACTTAATAATCCTGTAGTCTGCTCAGAAAATGGGCCACTCATCTAGGGGCAGATGGATAGTGAAATGTTGATGTTTGCTGAGACCCTTCCAAACACTCCCCAGCCCAGCATCTGCCAGAGCTCCCATTGCTTTATCCTTTTGCCCGCAGCCCCTATCACCTCCCCAGTATGGTGATACTGCCTGATGTGCTGATTTTCTTCAGTGTCTTTGTGCGGGGCCAACCTGAGGAGACCCGTTAGGGCAGGCAGTGGCTTCAACAGCCGGGTGGTGGTGAATGTAGAGGAGAGGAGGCTACACCAGATATGAGTATAGTTTGGCCAACAGAACGGAAACGGGCCTCGGGCTACAGCTGTCCAGTACTTGGTCTCCCAGCAGCCTGTCACCGTAGAAAACTCCCTATTTTATGAAATGAAACCTTCCTAAGGTAAGCATTTATTCCAGATAATCATGAAACCAAAGGTAGAACAGGATAGTGTCTGGTAAGGCATGAAGAACAACCACGAGGAGAAAGGCTCTTGCCAGGAGCAGTTTGCTTGTAGCAAATGGTCACTGATTCTTCTCTGAAATTACTGAAATTACTTCTCTGAGATTACTTCAGGGCTGCCCAGAGGTCGCAAGCAGCTCTCTGAGCTGGGGGACTCCTCCTACCATGGACAAATAAGATAGAAGGGAGGGAAAAATTGGCAAGCTACTTCCCTAATCAGAGAGAACCTGTCAGGAACTCACCTCCAATCTTTTTCAGAGCCTGGAAAAGGGGAGTCTAAGGCTGTCTTGAGAGGTTCCATTGCCTGTGCAGTGTGTGGGCACCTCATGCAGTCTCCCCTGGTCCCAGTATGGATAAAGCACTCAGAGAATGCAACAGGAAACCAACCCCAGTTAAACCTATGAAGCTTTAAATCAGATTAAATCAACGAGGAAACAAAAGAAATGTAAGCACCGTCTTTATTCTGTGAAATTATAAAAGAAGAGGAGCTAATCTGAAATCAAACTGCCCACACAGGAGAAGCAACAGCAAACAGGAGCTGGTGCAAACCACTGCTGGAGTTTGCTGTCAGCTTTTCTTAACCCAGTACTGGAGAGAGTCAGAAAAGTATCTTCTTCAAGATGAATCCTGACAGGACAGGGAGGAAGAGGGTGCCTTGAGGGGCAAACCCAGAACTCACTGTGGCCAAAACAGAAGCTGGTTTGCATTGGAACCGCCTTAACTTTATGTCCGTCATCCCCAGATTGTTTTTTCCATCTCCTACAATACTGCATTCAGAAATAGTGGTGCAACCCTTCATGGCGGCTTTCAGAGACAGTCCACCTACACAGGAGAACAAGTACATGCCATGTGTCACGGGAACCAGACTCCATAGCTATTGCCTCCCTGGCCAATGCGGTCCCCATTTCCACCCCAAGAACTGCCCATTCTTGCATCCTGTTGGCTCCAAACCCACCAACCTATTCCTGTCTGTTCCAACCCCTGAATGAACTTGAGGCAGCAGCAAGGTCACCCTGGTGGAGTTGAAATACAAAGGGTTTAGAGTTTGTCTTTTCTTTCTTTCTGCAGAGTACATATGATTTTTTTATAATTTAAACATATTAAATTTAAAAATTGAAAAGCTTGTAAATAGTTTTCTTTCTGTCATTTAAAGATTCTTCTGTTCAAACCATGCCTAGCTTCCTTAAGAAACCAGGGTTGTGACAGTACTCCAGGTGTTCATCATCTCCTTCTCTCTGACCCTCTCATGACATTTGAACTAGATGACTATCTCAGTTAAATTTGAGAAGTCTCAAAGACATTACAGGCTGAGACATATCATTCATATAAGTCCATTCTCTAAGGCCTTACAGAATTTAGCCAAACCAAGAGAGAAACCCCGTTCACTGAGGGAGAGCCTGAAACCTGAACTTGTCCTTTACCAGCACTGGAAAAGGACATCTACCTCAGAAGGAGACCTGAGAAGGGTCTGGGTGCCTAACACCCCATTCAGGTATTCTTTCTCCTATTGCTTGCTTTTGCTCACACTGCTGCACAGGCTGAAGTCTGGAATATTCTGCAGGATGTTTTTATCTCAAATACAAGTAACTTATTAGGGCAATGCCTTAGTTCCTCACCTTCCTTTGCTCCCCTACACCGCTGCTTCCTTTGCACAGCTCATCACACCACACAGGTCTTCTCTATTTACGGTGGCCAATCAATGAAGTCAAGACAAGTTAGGAACATTTTTTATTTCAGTGTTACACTGAATTAATCGCACCACACTATTTCCATTGCTACGACTAAGAAAATGCTTGTTTTCCTTCATGTTGTCTCTGTGGAACATCTTCTACTTCAGGGTTTGGACAACACATCTATAAAGTGTATAGCAAAGACCCTCAGGCATCATATTAACTGGCAATATTATCAAGTCAGAGACACTTAATCCACAACCATACACAAGAGAATTTTTTTCCAGTCTGCTTTTACAGCAGATACCACTGCCCTTAATTTCCACGTTATTTTTCTTGCCTGCTGGAGCATAGGTAGGATTGCCTTGCAACATGGAAGTCTTTTACCTGTGGCAGGGGTGGAAAGGAGAGTGACCAGGGAGCTTGCTGTCTACTTCCTTCTCTCTTATTACAGCCTCTGAGGTGGGAAAAAGATTTCTGAAGGAAAGCATTATGTGCTGATGGTCATCCGAGCCATTCAAAGGCTGGAGCTCCCTCGCAGGGAAGAACTTTGAGGACCCCAAAGTCTCAGCTGCAGTGTTCATGGGGAGGGACCTGGCCCTGGCTCTCTCACAAGCATTGGCTTGTCCCCAGTGGCCAGTGTCGCCTGGTGAGAAGGCCAATGGCTCTGGATTAGTTTCACCTGAATCCCCACTAAGTAGGCAGCTGGCTTAGATCCAGATTCATCTTCCTGTGTCCTAGCAAGGGATAGTAGGTTCATGGTCTTGGGCAGATTTATTACATGCCCATGTATCAGACTGCTTCAGGAGTCCAGTTCTGCTTTTGACCTCAGTTATGCCATGCTATGAGGAATCCCAACAGATTCCAAGTGTGATGGGGAAGGAGGAAGAAGAAAACACCTCTGCCCTTTTATCAGTTTGAAACATATTTCCTTTCAGTTCCATGTCTTTTCCTCTTTTTTTTCCTTCACACTTTTTGGCCATTTTTATTTATCTGTGATGCTTCATTTTAGACTGTTTTCACCCATTAAACGAAAAAGATGAAAGACAGGCCCAAATAAAAGGCAATTACCAGAATTCATTAATCCAGCAAGGTCAACACACTGAGTTTCAGATCCAGTGCAGTTTACAACTTCGTTACCGCACTGGAAGGAGTCCACGCTGTAGCAGGCAGGACACTGGTACCCATTGGGCACGTTGTCCTCTGGTGGCACTGGAAGGAAAGAGATAGGCCATAACTGGTTTTAATGAGGGAGGGAGAGGAATGAGCCAGGTGATGGCTTAGCCTGGAAAGCTTCACCTCAGGTCAGAAAAGACCAAGAGGGGTAAGGGTACAAGTTAAAAGGGAGCTTACACGAGACAGAGATTGTTTGACAGTCATCGCCCGTGCAGCAAGCCAAGTGGCTCCTTGCTTTTACCTTCCCATAGCTCATGGTGATAGGACCAAGCTGGCACATGCTGGACATCAGGCAGGACTTGATGGACGAAGGGATTGCTATCCCCCCTGTAACAAAGTGGAAGGCAGCACCAAGTCATTAACCACAAAGTAATTCCCTTCCCCTCCCATTAGTTCTTACAGCAGCAGCTGCTAAGCAGCTGTCCTGCGACCTGAGAAGGGCCTGGGGACAGTGGAGCCACCCCAAAAACAGCACCAGTGATCCTGGTGATCCCCTCAAAGGAATGAGGATACCATCATGTCTGAGACACTAGTAAGGGATTTCTCCTTCTCCATGTTGTGCTTAAAGGCAGGACACAGCCAGCTGCCTTGTTGTAGATGTTGATCCTAGCCAGAAGCCCCAGACACAGAGCTTATAGGGTGACCCACATGCCTCTGACCCACAGCCCACAGTCTTCTTCATGCACAGTCCACAGAGCACAGTCTATCACAGCCGCAAGCATCCTAACACAGTCAAGGCTAGTCTTTCCTGTCACCTAAACCCGAAAGGTATAAAGGGGAACAGACCTGTTGCTTTGCAGTCTACTGAGGGCCCACCAGTGCTGTGAGGAGGAAAGGTGGCTTTGCACATGCAGGGGGAAGACATGCACTGGAGCTGCCAGCACCAGAACTGGCAGGGTATAATATGACCTCCAGTCTAAAAACCCAACAGCCACAGTACTGAAGCTGGGCAGTGACCGAGGCCATGTCACTAACACTACATGTGTGCAGTTGTGTCAGGGCTCAGCACCCATCTTTGGCTTATCAACCATGGGGACATGGTGATAGCTCAGCCCTGGTGGTGGCGTGAGGCTGCCTGGTGTCCTTTTCCCTGCCTGAGGAAGGAAGTCAGATGCAGCCCAGTTTCTCCCTCCACCCATGGCCAGTGCACCCTCAGTGCCAGATGCCAGCAGCCTTGTGTCCCTCACAGTCCAGCCTCTCAACCCAACTGCTCACCTTAGCCAGAATTAAAAGTCAATGTCTCCTCCCAGTGCACTGCCTAGGTCCTCCCCTCCACAATTAAGAACCAAGGCCTTCCAGAAGGAAGCCACTGCTCAAGATAGAGAAATAGAGAGCTTTTCCTATCCTGGACCACCCTGATCTCTGGGTCCTCTGTTGGTGAAAAGGAAAATGAACAGCTTATCCATAAGCTCACCATAAAGCCAGAGAGAGACCTGTCCCTTAGCCCCAGTCCGAAAGCTCTGCTAGCACACAGCCATAGTGGATGTCTCACCTACCTATCGTGACCTCATGCAGAATGATGCCGCAGGTATCTTCACCACCACTACAGGTTTTCACGGGGCCAGAGCAGCTTTTTCCTATGGTGTGACAAACTTCACACTGAAGGGAGGTCCCTGGGGAAAGAAGGAGGACTTGTTCCTGGGTAGCAGTCATGAGGGATCTTACTTCCCCTTTCACCAATGTTTTGTTTCAGTATTTGATCAACATTTTTCACATTTCACTTGCCTAATTTTCCCTGTTTCATTGCTCAGTTTGTGTGTTCTTTTTTATTTCTATTATCATCTATTCTAGTATGAACTTGGCAAGTAAGGGGAAGCCATTTTCAGACAGCATTTTACACTTTAGCCACGAATACCAGCCAGATTCCCTTATCTCCTATATGATGATGTTTGCTTGGTTTTCCTGGGGTTGCTAAGGCAAGCATCCCCACAAATGTCTCTGTTGTGGCAGGCATTCAGGTGTCCCTGCATTTCCAATCCCCAAATCCTCTCTTTGCAGTGAGCAGGGGCACCCAAGGTCTGGTGACCAAGAGGCTGCCAGCAAGTATTGATTGCTCTGTATTAACTGGGGAATGGCTTATCTCTTCGTAGGCATTCGGGGAAAACATTTTATCAACTGCCTGCTACCACACCTTAAGCAGATGAGAACATCAGGCAATCAGCTGGAAATAGAAAGGAACAAAGTGTTTATCAACAGAGGACAAACAGCATGTCTTCCCCGACACACACTCATCAGGACCCAAGGGTAGATCAGCACGTAGATTAAAAGGTCCAGGGATTGTATCAGTCCCCTAAACCCAGATGTCATCTAAGGCACCTTGCGGTGGCTGTGACATCTACATGAGGTGGCAGGTATGACACAAGACCTCCAAGACACCAGTGCTCTTCTGCAGCAGAGGTGAAGGACGGCTAAGATGACATATGACATCTGAAATTTCACACAACCCCGGGCATGAGCAAAATAAATGAGCCCTTAAGTTTGTGGTAAATTGTGGCCAGAGATCAATTCAGCCATCCAAAGGTCTGTCTGCCTCAGAGTAACCTGAATTATTCCTGTGACTGTCCCAGCGAGATCATCAGTGACCATTGCAGGAGCCTAGGCAGCGGGCTCACATTGTAAATGCCTACGCCTTCATCTGCACGTTGGCTCATAGCACCAATGGTCCCCCAAGACCAGTCACGCCTCTGCAGTGCAAATTCCCCCTGGATGAGGGGTTCCTATGGCTCAGATGGCAGGAATGGCCCCATGTGCAGAGCACCCTTTCCCAGACCTCTTCCATGTCTTGCAGCCCCGCAGGTCCCAGTGGAAAACTCACCTGGGTCCAGGAAAGCCAGGAAGAAGCTGAGAGCAAGGGACACTTTCATGCTGATGGGAAGGAAGTGCAGGGAGCTGACAAGTCTTGCTGAACAGAGCACTGTGTGCCACAAGGGCTTTATAAACTGGAGGAAAAATAGGCTGTTTTGGGGAAGTGGAGGTTGGGGAAGTGCTCTGAATAGTATAGATACTGCAGGGCACTAGCACCAGTGTTTGTTTTTTCATTTAAAGAAGTGCTATCTTTTCCTCCACATGAGGAATGCTGTTTGTCTTTCCCAGTCTAGTCTACTCAGCCTGTGGGGAAAGACTGGCTTGCCTGGGGTCTGTCAGGTATGTCTCTTGTGTAGACTTTGTTTGAACAACGTTCATCCTCTGCCATATATTTGAATGACAGAGAAGAAACCATTTGAACAGACCTGTTGGGCTCTCAACACTAGGCCCAAGGAAACAAAATGTAGCAAGGGCCAGCCAGGAATTTTCCTCATGGCTGAGTTTTTTGCTGGCTGGTTTCCCAGCTCCCTTCCCGTCAGACAGTCAGGAGCTCTCATAGCCCGAGTACAGCAGCAAAGCAGGGAGCTCCTTCTCCAAGCTGCCATGCAGCTTCCATTTGCAAAAATAACTGCCAACACACACCTTGGAGCAGGCCCAGTCAAGAGTTCCTGGGGTTGAATACATCCGAGGACCATCCATGCAACATGGGTCCTCCAGGGCACAGGTCTTGATTGGAAGTTGGTAAAACTTGGAAGTTGATAAGAAAGTCTTCTATTGTACCTCTAGGCTTTAAATCAAACCAGCCAGCGGGAAGAAAGCATCCATGTGGCTATGAGACAGCCTGGTCACAGCTTAGGTAATGTTATGTCAGGTTTTCCATGCACTGAGATCTCATGAAGAGCTAAAGCACTGCCAAGCAGCAGTGACCAACTTGCCATTGGCCCAAAGGTTACTTGCCCCATGTGAAGGCTTTCTTAGAATGTGCTGCCTCACTGAAACTGTTCCCTACCCTGAAGATACCCTCTGTACTCCTATCCTGCACCAGATTGGACACAGCCAATAAGTTTATGGTCCTCCAGGACTTATTCCATCGACAGCAATGAAGAACTGAAATGCCCTTGTGCCCCCCCCCCTCAACTGCAGTGTCAGCTCCTTGGGCAAGACACTGCTCTAGGTAGACTTTTTGCTCTGTAGCACAGCAGGAGTGCTGGGCTCATCTGGTCTCCAGACACAAGGGCAACCCAAACAACAAGTCCTCTACAGCAGGGGCATGCAGACCACAAACACACAGAGATAATGAATCACAAATAAAAGGTGCAAGGACCTTTCAAGGCTCACCCACTCCTTCACGTCACCCAGGACAGCTCTAGCCCAGGATAACGTCTGCCTATGGGGATGTGTCATGTAGCAGGGAAATCTGGCCTGCTGGGGAGCGAGTCTCACCTTGAACCTGCAAGGTGTTTGGTGAAGAGCAGAGAGGGTTTCACTGCTGAGGTTTCCTACTGATGCACAAAAGAGCTAAGTGCTGCTCCTGACTCCACCAAAGACTTCCTGCAAACCCACAGAGAAAGACCACAGATCTTGCTGATCTTTCCGTTCACATTTTTGCTTCAATCTTCCGTTTCTCTCTCCCACCTTACTATCTGCTTTTCCCATTTGAGACTAGCCTCATCAGAGGAAAAGTGGTTTTGTGACATTTCCAAATACATTGAGGAGCCCAGTGGGACCTCTTCTTAGCTAAGCCCACAGCACTATGGGAATGGAAATTAGTGTAATCGCACTGAATAAAACCCTAGGTCTCCCAAAGTCTGTAAAGCTGGTATCACAAGGGAGAATAATATCACCACTTTGGATTTCTTTTTCAGCTCAGAAATGGTCTCATGCCAGAGTAGATATGTTATAAAGAAGTGAAACATTTGACTGCAGTTAATCCAGGATTAAAATTCGTTCATCATTGGTCTTAAACCTCAGACTGAATAAAACCCTGTCCCCAGCAGGCTGGGGTATGCAGATCATGGTGATCCTGCCATTTAACTACATGTGGGTCTGCAGACACAGAGGGAGATGGGTGGATATTGCTGTCTCTGGTGACTTTAGTTTCATGCCTTTTTATTAAGATGATTACTGAAGTGCCTGGGGGATTTTTCCTGAATGACATGACTGCACTAGCCCTACTGAATTATACTGAACTCACCTGTTTCCCACCTCTTGTGGAGGGAGGGTGTGAAGCTGCAGCCTTTTCATGTGCATTTTTAGAGATGAAACCAAGCGTAGCAAGGAGGACCCACAATCTGCAGCAATAACAGACCTGGAAAATACGACTTACGAGAAAAGACGGGAACAATAAAGGCACTCAGGGGACACCCAGTCATATCATGTGTATCTGCAAAAACAAGGGCTAGACAGGAAAAAACTGTCACAGGACGCTTACATTAGGCATTGTGGGAATTTTCTAAGAGTGACAAGAGTGAAGCTGATTGCCAAAGAAGGTGTGGATCCTCCATCATGGGTGGCTTGGAAAAACAGGCTAGACAAATACTTACTAGGAAATTATTTAAGTTGATAGGATCCTGCTCCAGGGCTGAGCGGTGTATTAGATGCTGTCTCTCAAGGTCCCTTCTAAATTGGTTCCTATACTTTAATTTCATGGTGTGCAACAAACACTTGTCTTCTGCAGCATGTCCATGTTTCCAGAAGCAGAGGAGGGTGATAATGTGATAGTCATGGTCTACGGGGAGGTGAGGCACAGGCTGGGGACGTCAGAGAAATTTGTGAGGCAAGAAAAATTAGAAATCCAACCCTGAAAATAGTATTGGCAGGAAGGTGAGAAGAAGGAGACAAAAGAAAGATATTCAGCAGAAGAAAGACTCCCGTCTAGGCTAGAGCATGGACAAAAATCATATGTGAATTTGTCATGCAGGTTTGTAGCAGAAAATGTCAGTAGGTTTCATAGAATTGTTTAGATTGGGAAAGACCCTTAAGATCATCAAGACCAACCATTAACCTAGCACTACAAAGTCCACCACTAAATCATTTCCCCGAGTGCCACATCTACATGTCTTTTAACTACCTTCAGGGATGGCAACTTTGCCACTTCCCTGGGTAGCATGTTCTAACATTTGACGGACTTTTCAGTAAAGAAATTTTTTTCTAATATCCAATCTAAACATTCCCTGGCACAACTTGAGGACATTTGCTCTCATCCTTAAAGCCCAAATGTAAAGATACATCATCAAAGCATGAAACTAATGAATCAAATTTACACCACAGATGAAGAACCCAGATCAGAAAGCTCTGATCTGGGTTCTGTAAAGCTCTGGAAAAAGTAAGAAAAGTGGCAAAGGCGTGACAAAGAAAAGAAAACACAGAAAGGGTTGGGGGTACACAGCTTGCATAGAAGGTGCTGGGGAAAACCCTTATACAGACTTCACTGTGGTTGAAGTGGAAGGAGACACTCAAGGCAGAATGATGATAATGGCTTTAAGAAAGAAGAAGGAAGACTAGACCTAAAGATAAATCCTCTCATGGTGGGATCAGCTGGGACCAGGATGAGCACCCTGTTCCTGTGAAGAAACACTTGAAAACAAGCCAGAAGGACAATGTGTGCCTGGGTTGAGGGAGAAGCTGACACAGCCCTGGGACCCAGGAAGCACACTGCGGCTGCTAGCCCTCCTCCCTCAAAGTTAACTGCAGCTTCAGGGGATGACAGAACCATGACAAAGGTTCCTCTCCCAGCAGCTGGGAAGCCAGCAAAGCACTTTCTGCAATGGCAGACAAAAACAAGGGCCCGGGCAGAGGTCTCTGTGATGCAGCTGCTCAGCTAAGAGGCACAGCCCACATTGGCAATCTAAATCCAAGTGACATGTCTCACTAAGTGCTTTGTTTGCAGATATCCTGGTCTGCAGGCACGCTTTGAGGAACCAGCCATGTTTATCTGAGATTCACTGTGGGTCACTAACTCTGTGAAGCCACATCTGACTTGGGAAGCTCCAAAACTGAAGTAGACGAGGCTGACAGAGCAGTACAGAGACACAACTCCCATATTGCTCCGTTCTTCCTATTTCTTCGGGCTCTGCTTATGTCCACCAGTGGGTTTATTTTGTTTTTTTTGTTTTCCAAGCTCCTACCCCAAGCAGAGCATGAGTATTGCATCCCACATCCAGCTCTGGAGACGAGCACCTCTTGCGTAAGGCTCAGCCATCCACCAGCTGCAGCAGCAGCTTGATGGGGTTGAGGTGGCTGGAGAGGAGCAGAACAGCCCCCATCAAACCTGCTGCCACTGCTTGGAGCTGAGCAGAGAAGGGGAGCAGGCAAAGCTCAAATCAAAGCAGAGACCTGAGGAAGAATATGGTCACAGCTGTGCTCCAGCTCACGGATGATGTAATCAGATGCATGTCACCATGTTAGGTTGAAGCCCTGTACACAGGGTCTTTGCACAGCCTGGATGCTCAGCTGGGTCCAGAGAGTTACCCATGCTTGTGGCAGCCACAGCAGTACTGTCCCCCACGGTCCCTGCATTACCAGAACACAGCTCCAGAACCAGGATGGAGAGGATATCGCGCCCCTAATAGCCATTTTTAACCACAACGTGCCTCTTTTTGTTCTTCTGTTAGAGGACAGTCTAGAGTTAAGCCTCACTAGGCTAACATTTGGGCTGCGCTAACATGAGGTTTCCTGTGGCCACAAGATCCTGTACACCCCCAACAGTTCTAACACCATCTGTAAGAGAGAACAAGTCCAAAAAGCCCAGGCACAGCTTCTGCGGGAGCAACAGAGCCAAGATCTCTCCCTTACATCCCTTCACCCATGGTGCAAGAGGACAGCCACAACATGTTGGGACATTTCAATAGTGAAGTCATCCACAGCCCATAAAAAAGCTGTAGAAGAGGAATCAAACCCACCCATTTTCTGAGCCGATTCTTTGTTCTGCAGAACAGAGATTGGCAAAACCCGCCCATCTAGTTAACCAGGCAAGGAAACGCAAGACAGCAACCCTAAGCACATCACCCAGGGATTAGTACTCCTGTCCCAAAGAGTGAGAGCAGGAGGAGTCTCACTGCTTGCTTGCTGGCTACAGGCTGAAGAAGCTTTTTGAAGGCCATTTGTCTCAGCTGTGATTGCACAAACTAATAAACCAGCCAGGTGGTGGGAGGTAACCCCAGGCCAGAGAGGAGGGGAGTTGTTGGCTGTTCACCCAGCCATGCTCCCATCCCTGCTCCCATCCCCGCTCCCATCCCCAGCCATGGGCTCCCTCCTACCTCCCACCAGCACCAGCCTGAAAACACCTTTAAGGGGTTAGTTTTCAGCCAGGTCAGTCACTTAAGGCAAGAGCTCCTGTCAGCAAAGAATTTGGGAATCAGGGGAGAGAAGTTGAAGGCAGGAAATAATATGAATGTAATAACATGAAACTGCTGCTTAAAAGTTTTCTCTTGTGTCTAAAAAAGATGGTATTTAACATGTTGTTACACAGGTCCAACACCATAGTGAAAATACACACAATCAAATTACTATTATCAAATAATGTAATGTCATTTTTCAAAAGATCAAGATGTTTAAAAAGTCATTTTATTTTACCTTTGATCCTACACCATTTATGGCAATGATGACATTAACACGGATGAATTTTTGGAACCCTGACCAGCATATACCTTTTCAGTTGCCAGGGAATCCAGCTGCTTTTCAGGTATCCTGGGATGAAGATAGGTTTGCATGCACCTTGGGATGTTGAATGAGCTTTCTTTTCTGGCATTAATGATCAGCAATGCCATCGTGAAGCAATTAAGACAACAGCGGCTGTTTAATCCACTGGTAAATGATGTAAAAATTAAGTCCTTACTCGATAGTCACAGTCCTTACTAGACATTCATATTTCAACCTCCACTTCAGCGACTTGCTCCAAAATGTGACTTAGTTAACATTTGCCAGCACCAGATTCTGTTTGCTAAGAGAAGTTCCAGGCTGCCATCTGAGGCAGATCAGTTAAAGAGTTTTAACTGGTCCATTAAAATAAAGCCAATGCTGCCATGGGATGGTGTCAATAGGCAACGAGGAGGGCCAGTCTTTTAGTACAATATCAATATCCACACATTTTACTTATTGTTAATGGCAGTGGTTAGGACCTTCGAAATTGAATAGGAATTCAACATTTCAGGGGTCACTTCTAAGCGGGCACTCAAGTAATTTGCGTCCGCTCTTGCCCCTTGGAGAACCAGCCTGACATCAGGACTCCAGTACCTAGACTTAACATGCCTGAAAGTCTCTGTCTCTTCTAAATGGCCTTCAGGCTTGCTGCTTTCTATAAAAAGACCTTGCCCTTCCATCCCGCCGAAGCTTGGGGTTGCTGATGAAGGCCCCAAGTCCTGGGAAGCACAAGTGTCTGCCTTTTGTGTCACACTGGAATTTTATAAGAAAGCAATGAAGAGAACGGGCTGCCTTTAAAAGCTTAATTGTGTGGGCCAAAAAAAGGAGCCAGCCAAAGCTAGCCTGGAGATGAGACATCCATGGCTTGCAGGTGTTCAGCTGATCTGGGGAATCGTGGAGGACAAAGATTCATTCAGTCCTTTACTCACCCACTCCTTCCCTCCAGCTATCCACTGCTGCCATCCGGGCACCTCTGGCAGAGGAAGCAAGGTACTTGGAAACAGGAGATGTGTAATGGGTAAAGGGATTCATTCTTGCCCTTGATTACAATTATTCTTAAAAATGTTACTTTATCACTTTCCCACCCTCTCTTCCCATTCAGTCAACTACTAACGAAGTCCCGCCAGCAGGAAATGAGATCTTATCATGAAAAGTAGTAGTCATGGCTGAGTAAGACCTGCATTGAAAGTGGGCAGATGCAGACAAATCAGAAAAATGAAAAATAAATGTGTTACCAATAGGCCCAATACAAAAGGCTAGGTTGTGGCTACAAATTCTCCCCATAGTGGGAAGTATTTGCCTGTAGGTATTTCTTTGAACTATCACACAGGTGCAGCAGCTCTGTTTATACTGGAGGTCTTTGAAGCCAGAAGATCCAGACGACCTCATTTACCACCTTTTCTTAAACAGAAATGATCTGGAACTGACTGAATCCTCATTACAATTTTTGGCACCCCATCTCTGAGACATGTGACCTCACTCCATCGATGCTGCTCATTTCTATTGCAAGGTTTTTCCTGTGTTTGCGAAGCACACGTAATTTCTAATGAGCCCAGGTGTTGTGTGCTTATCAGTGCCAGCTTCTGCCCCCTCTTTCTAGTCCCTTGTTGTGAAGCATGGCGCATTGCATAAGGCAGAGCCCAGAAAGCCATGCCCTGCAGCATCAAGAGACATGCTCCCAGCTTTCCAAATGACGCTCATCTTTCCCATCACTTTCCAATCCAGCATTATTCATTGTGTGATAAGCGTCATAGAATAAAGGTATTCCCAGATGAGTGTTTCACACAACTCTAAGAAGAGCACATTTGCTCAAAGGCTGTATTGGTTTGGGTCAACAGTCACTTTCAGAAAGCAAAAGCTATTGCTGTGCTTGCCTGGTTGTTTTTAAGAGCTGGAGAAAAAATGTTCTTTGTTCTTGCATTTTCTTACACATTCATGAGGAGATGCATCAGTTGCCCAATGTAGGGCAGGTGGCCAAGCAAAACAACTGTTTGACGAGCTGTAGTACTGTGGGGTGCTCAAAGAATACAACAAATATCAGATAAATGCCCAGTAACAGCAAACAATGAATGACGGGAGAGATCTAAGAAAACTTCCATGGTACCCAGTGAGGAGACACCTGCAGTAGCTTAGCACAAGCTGGTATAGCTTGTGGCACAGTACCACGTGGAGATGTCAGGTCAGGTCCTGCAGTCAGGTTGGGTGTGGGAGTGCTGTGCTGACCTCCAGGATCCAGAGCAAGGGGTACTACCCTGCACCGTGTGGAGGCGCCCACACAACAGCCTCCCATCTAGTTACACCAGTGATCAGGGGTCAGAAACCAGTGGCAGCTGCTGGTGGCCCATGTCCAGAGCTGCGTGTGACACAAGACAAGTTGGTTTGTCATTGTTTGCCCTCAGCTGGGCAGATTGGAATGAACCAGGCAGAAGCAATGAGCAGAAAAAGATGAGCAACCTTGCAGGGGACAATCAAACTCTTCCACAGATGCCATGCTCCTACCTACTCAGCCCAAAACGATGTGGATTGAAGTTTCTCACTCACAGAACCACACAGAACTGCAGAATGGCTTGAGGTGGAAGGGACCTTAAAAATTATCCAGTTCCAACCCCCATGCCATGGGCAGGGACACCCTCCACTAACCGAGGCTGCTCAAAGCCCCATCCAGCCTGGCCTCAAACGCCCCAAGGGATGGGGCATCCACAGCTTCTCTGGGCAACCTGTTCCAGTGTCTCACCACCTTTGTGGGGTTAAAAACAGTCCTGGCAAGGAGTTGCCTCCAGGGTAATATATGATAATAAATACGTTTTCACATACAGGCCCTCACGCTGCTAGACTGATCAAAAAGCAACTGTTTTCAGCAAGTCAGGAGACTAAGCCACAAGATGTCTTGGGGGCCTTTGCAAACTGTTTATATGAAATCATAGTTTTAAAACAAGAATATGTCCCAATAAAAAGTTTCTTAACATATCAGTGACATAGATGCAAACAAAATCCCCCCAAACATGGTCTTTAATTGGTCTACCCCACATCTTCAAACCTGAAATATTATAAATATACCTGATGGGTGTGATATACTGATAAATGGAGGGGGGAGGGTTGTGTCTTTTAGGCCTCAAGGAATCATCTGGGAAACCACAAGATTTTAATGAGCCTGCCCCAGAGACATTAGGTTTTATAGAAACAGATTAAAAGAATTTTACTTAATAACTTAATCATGCAGTATAATGAGTAAATAAAAAATAATGTCAAACAGATAAGACATGGGAAATTCCAGTGCTGGTGATATGAAATGTATGGAAATGATAATTGAGTGGCTGCAGAATGAAAATAAAAACAAATGTGAGAGAAGAAAGGCAGATATGTAAAAAAATGGTTGTAAGAGTATTAAAAGTCTAGGGCAGTTCCATATTAGAGCAAAAAGTCCTCTGTAACATAACTTTTTTCAAGAAAGTTTTTGTTAATATTTGACCTTTTACATGAGCATAGACTGAAAGGTTGAGGAATGCAACTGGGATCCAGATCTCTTCATTGTCTTAATCAGTTCTTTAAAATTTCTATATAAAGTCATCAAATATGACCGTTTTATTTTATCTCAGTTTGAGGAAAGCCAAAATTACATTCACTGATTACTTGGAAAATCATAGTGTGAGGCTGACACAAACCAAAAATGTGTAATGCTGGTGGTCCCTCCTGGGAAAGGCTCTACGGCAGATCTGGGGGCTACAAGAGGGGACATATTGCCAGGAAGGACCTTGGTGAGACCACAGAAGCACTGGACCTTCTCAAAATCATGATCCCAAGGAAGACCTGCTGACAACACACAGATATCTGGCGTCTTGTGGGCCATGCCTGGATGACAGCAAGCCAGTAATCAACTAGTACAAAGACTCCTCTTTCTATTCTTTCTGTTCATTAACCAAACTGATGAAACTAGGAAGTAATGTCTTTTGCATCCAGAGAAAAGTTCAGTTTCACTTCAAAAGAATGTTTTAACACTTCCTGATTTTTTAAGTTCTGACCGAAGGTGAAGTGAAACAATTCTTTCTTAAAATATTCTCCAAAACATTTCATTCACAGCTGTCCTGTCCAATGCCACTGCGGTGCACAGGAGCTGTATGTTTCTTCATGAATGGAAAACGCATGTCTCCCCTGGGACTTTTACCTGATGCCCATGACAACTCATGTGCTGGGAAGTCTGTAGCAAGCAGCGGGGATCTCTGAGCAAGTGCTCGGAAAAGTGGAACACACTGGGTTTTCTATAGCTCCTGGAGAAGCCCTCCAGCCCCCTCAGTGGAAAGCAAGACCCCATCCAGGTCTGTCTCCTAGTAACATGTAACCAAGCCCTAAAATAGTGTAGACTAAAGGCAAATGAGGAAAAAGGTAATGAAGGGGGTTCGGCTTCTGTCTTCAGCCTGGGGATACAGACAGTTAAGGGAAAGAAATCACATGTGCTGGGCAAAGGGGATTGGTGTATTTTCCCTTTTCCCTTGCAAAAGGAAATGTTCACTGAGGGAAAGATGAGCTTCAACAGGGCAGTCACACTTCCCTCACGGGATAATGGCACTTCGGGAGCTGTGGCCATGGACAGTTAGAAATTATCTTTGTGACCTTCTTGCTGGGCAGATCAAAGAACAGAATCAGTGCAGCCCAGCCAACTGAAGACAGTCCACTGAGCGGCCCAACACTGCAGATCCAGTAACTGTGGGCACAGCTCAGGTCACCAGGCCAAGGAGCAATTTCTGAGGACTTGTATCTGATTAGGCTGAACACTGAGAAATGCTGCTTCTCTCATTCCCACTTACCTGCCTGACTCAGACACAGGAGTTCAGTTTAATACAAGTGGGCAAAAAGTTTCAAAAATGTTGGCATGAAGCACCACCACTTTGTGATCTGTTAATTACAAGCACATCTTCACTTTAAAGTAGTCTGAACAAAGTTGCATCCTTAGAAAAGGGTATGACATCAGTGGTGAAAAATTTGCACGTGCAGGTCCATGTGCAGAGGCAACAGAGGATGCAAACAAAGATGAAAGCAAAGATGAAGCTGGGGCTTTGAAAAAGACGCACACACTCTTCCTATCAGACATCCCAAGACCAAATGGAGAAATGGACAAAGGATAGAGTCTGCAAAGGACTTCCTGCCTGTACATATGTTGCTCAGTTCCTGTGACAATCCCACTGAGGTGACAACACCATGTGGCAGGGTTAGAGACAGCAAAAAGTCTCCCCCGTTCGCAAAGCAATGCGCAAGTGGGCCAAGACACACAACATCATCCTAGAGTTGCTCCAGCTACTCTAATATAAACACATCTCCTTTTATACCACCTGTTGCTAAGGGACTAGCTATTATGTTCCACATGGGTTTGGACCCATAAAGATGTACTATTTATGAGCCTGGTGGAAAATAGCTGTGGAATTACGGGTCCTGACCTGCCTTTTGTCTATGCCAAGAAATAGATATTTCCAGCCATACTGGCCTCTCAGAGACGAGTTGTTCTTGAGGATGGAGCTGGGTAAGCAGAAAGCCTGTGCCCTCTCTGTATGCATCCAAGGGTTCAAGAGGGCTCCTAGTACCAGAAAAAAGAAGCTGTAGCCCCATGAAGCAAAGCTCTGGTGCAGCAGAAGTTGACAATGATGGCAGAAATTCATTCCAAGGATTGCCTCTGACCTGGCAGACTTTGCTCTGGATCAGACCCAGCATGGTCTGTACTGCAGTGCTTCTAGATGAAACCAGATGTCATCTGACTGCATTAAGCCCATATAGTATCACATCACGGCAATTAAACTGAGATTACCAATTCCTTCTCCGATATTGTCTGCCTTGTGTGGTCTCCTCCTTCTCCTTCTACTTCCTCCTCTTTCTCCCTTGCTTCACTGCCAGTGCTCTTCTGCTCTTCTGGCAAGGTAGCTCAAGAGATGGATCCATCTAACACTCACCCAGCGACAAAGAGGGCAATACGACCAGGCCATGTGGCCAAGCTGACAGGGACAGAGAGGACAAGGTGGCAGCAGCCCACATTTGACTTGACTGATGTTGGCAGGGAACCGCATGCTAACTGTCTTCAACGTAGTGTGTGTGCTGGGTTAGGCATATATGAAAACATACCTGCTGTCTAAAGTCTGTATTATGCATCCTGGCTAACCGAATTTAAATTTATTCAGGACTCAAACTTGGCTTGGTTTAAATCCATGTTGTGACATGACTCAGCAGCATACAGACCTGGTACAGAAGCACAAGCCCCATTTCCATCATTCATGCAGTCCCTGGCTTTTTTGCTGGGACGTCTTCCAGGGTCCCAGGTTCATCTTTTGGGATGTGGTCACATCTCCATCAGGGGCAGAAGAACTCAGTGACCCTCCTGCAAGGAAAGCTAAGAAATGAATTCTTCATCACATGGGGCTGAACTGAGGTCACTCAATACTTGGAAACATGTCATAGGAGGACTCTTGCAACATCCCCATTCCAGGAATGAACTGGTGATTCCAATTTCTAGACCTTCCTCTGCCCCAGGCTGTCCAGGGTTTGGCTTTCTATACATTCAAAGCTGAGAACATGATACTTGAGCTTGCCACAAATAACACAATGTGCATATAACATGGGATCCCCTCCTCTGCTGCACTAGCTGGACTGACGTTCTCATCAAGAATAAAAAAGACTCTTGCTTCTCCCCACTATGCACCCATAGTGTCACAGGCAAAGGAAATTGCTTCTTCCTCTTACAGACTGCAGACAAATGAACTGGTTTTCACAAGGGAAGATGAAGAAAATCTGCATAAAACCAAAGCCAGGATTAAAACACGGTAATCCCAGACAATAGGCCAGCACCTACTGATCCAAAACGCCTTTGGCCCTAAAGGAAATATCTGTCTAATTAATGTCACTAGAAGGAAGATGTGTACATGGCTCATATATGCTCTCTGCCAAGGTTACAGTTGGCAAAAGTACACTCTGCCAAGAGCAGCCTGCTGGCAAAGCCCCATGTTTTCCACTGCCTAGAAACACATGTCTCTCCTCATTTCAGAGATACCTTCCATCATCAGTGGGCTGCTCCTGCCATTTCAAGAGCCCCCGCCCAGGAACACTAAACCCTCCAGAGTTAGCCTCTGCTTCCACTAGAAAAGGAACCTGAATCTCTTATGCAATATTTAACAAACCCTTAAAGACAGAGATGCAAAAGCACAAAAGTCCCCATTTCAGCCTAAAGCATGGCTGCAAGACTCAACTAGCCCAGAACTTTAACAAGGCGTCACCAAGGTGAATCGTTACTATCAAGTTATGTGATTACTTAACATTCTGTATGCATAACTGGATGAAACCAGCTCCCTCCCCTCTCTTCTTTCTCCTTTATCCAATCTCCCTAATTATCTTAATCTGCTGAAGCCAAGATCCTTTCAGTACCTCCAGCTTGCCAGGGAGAGCTGCCTCAGCTTGCTAGCTGAATAATAACACACCCTCCAAATAAGACTCTGGCTCAGAAATCGCTTAAGTGAGAACATCTCTTAAGTGCATAACAAGGAAAGCATGGTTGGATGAGTAATTGATTCAATTTGGATTGAAATGGAAAAATCTTGTCAGGTCCTAATCTCAGTTTTCTCCTCGTGCACTTGCACAGACTGCAGTAGGTCTGCTCTCTGGGCTCAGAGAGGAGTTGAAGGCTCTGGCTTAACTTTCCTGCAGAGGCTGGCTGGCTCAGGGTCACCCCCTGAGATTCACAAGCCGCTCATTGCTAACAGAGAGCTAGGAGAGGGAAACCCAGGGCTGCATGGGTGGAAAGGAGGTAGTTCTTCTGCTTGGGGGTTTATCTGAAGGGCTGCGCTGCAGTGGGACGGCGCTGAGACTTTCAGGACTTGACTGTGAACTGTAAGGTCGGGAATAGCCCCAAGGCATAGCTTAGGCATGATTTTTGGAAAGGAGAAAGGGTTCCCATCAACTGGGAAAAGGGATGGCCAACAGGTGGCCAAGTGCCTCCCAGGGGATGAAACAGGTGGACACCAGCACTGCAAGAAAGTTGAGGAGATCTCCAACTTTTTATTCAGGAGATGAATTTAGTGGTACAATTTTTCACACCAAAGATAAGGGGAGGTAAGCTGCATACCTCCGTGCCTCCCTGCAGCACCCAGAGTAGGTAAAAGCAAAAATGGGAACCTGGTATGGAGTGGCCACCACTGTCCTCTTGATCTCCTCCCTTGATCTACCTGGGGCTGTGGGATCTCTGACAAATCTTTCACTAAATGCATGTGCAGCACCTGGCACAGAGTAACTCAGAGCCCAGCAAGGCTGCCAATCTATTAAGAAAAATAATAAACATTTAGTAGATATAACACCAACGAATGCAGAGCAGAGAGAGCAAGCCTCTGCCCAGACAGGGACCTTTCCTTCTGCGCTTCAAGGGGGATCTTCAGCAAAAACAACCCATTTCAGTTTGCATAATGTGTGGGGAGGAAGGACTGTGCCATACAGGAAACAAGAGTCAGCTTACCCTTGCAAAGTCTTGTCCCTCTGTATCTCCAGCTATCCTAGCAGTATTTCTGCTTTTCATCTGCAGATAAATAAAATTTAAATATTTTAAGATGGACATGGGACATAAACAGTGCCAGCTCTGTAATGCAGAGTGTCTGTACCAACAGCCACATTACAAGTGTTGTACGTTCACATTATTGCCACCCTCCCACCAGTGGTGGCAAGCAGAATACCTTCCTTTTTCCCTAGGAGGGACGGCAAGCACATGGAGACAAAAGTCCATGTCCATATAACACCTACAACAAGGTGTGGAGAGAACCTTGGTCTCTCCAGAGACTCTCTCTTGGCAGGTCTCCTTCATGAGGTTTGTGAAAAGTTTTGCAGAAAGGATTGTGGCACCTCTCATGGCACCAGCCACAACGTAATCCTTCATGACATCACCCTTCTAGAAGAAGCACAACCCGAGGTTTCTTCTCATATGTTTGGGCTGCCACAGCTCAAAGCGGGAAATTGGCTCAGGACTTCCTGGGGGGGGAAGGTCTTTTCCCCAAACATTGATTCTCAATGGATTTCCATTTCTGCTTCTTAATCTTCTTTCTGAGCACTCTTGATTCCCACCACTCATCTACCCTGGGGGCATTCACTTGAGTGTTGCCACTCTGTTAAATGTGAATTGAATTAGGCAGGAGGCAATTATCTGTGCTGGAACTTTCCCAGGATATCAGAGCTAACATCCTCAGCAATATCTGATGAGATCTCTACAGACCACAAGCAACACAGGCATCATTTAATGATGGTGCTTCCCACACTGCTGCTTAATATGCTTTTGGGACACTGCACTGCAGAGTAAGTTGGAGGGAATAGTTAAATCACACCCCTCTTCACAAAGCAATTGGGATTTTCTTTGAGATCTCTCTCAGTGCAGATCTACTGCTATGGCTTTTTACTCACAGGTGGCTGAAAAAGAGTCCTCTGGCCAGAGCAACATTTGGTGTGCAAACTGAGCACCCACATTATCACGCTGCTGAGTCTGTGGGGAAGGGTCCACCATCAGTGCAGGGAAGGATATTCCCTCCCAACCCTGCCCTGATTATGAATCTCACCATATTGTTAATGCCAGACTGATTATGAGCCAACACTCTGCTCTCATTGCAAACTGGGCAAACCACATACTGGGTTACATTAGGACAGTTGTGACAAGCAGACCAAGGGCATTACTGTCCCCACTGTTGGACCCCCAGTTCAGGGTGGGTACCAAGAAATTGGAGAAGGAGCAGAGGAGGGCTACCAAGATCAGGAGACAGAGCATGTGTCCCAGTGTCAGAGACTGAGGGAGCTGGGATTGTTTAGTCTGGTGAAGGGAAGGCTGAAGGGGAGATCCAATGGCAGACAACTAGTTGAAGGGTAACTACAGTGATGGTGCAGCCCAGATCTTCTCAGCAGGGGCAGGTGATATAACATGGGGCAACAAACTGGAGTTTGGGATGTTCAGGGTGGACATGAGGAAAAACTTTTTAACTGGCAGGGAGCACCACCAATGGGCCTGGTGACCAGAGTTATCTCCATCCTTGGAGATTTTGAAGACACAGGCAAACAAAGCCATAGCCAGCCTGATCAAGTGTTGGGGATAGTGCAGCTAGTCAGAGCAGGAGGTTGGAGGGAAGATCTCTAGAGATAGCTTTAGACAAAAGTTCCTGTGGTACAACCCTCCTGTCAGCTTTGCTAGCTTCCTGTGTGGCCACACAAGGGGTCAGTGAATTGCCTTAGTTGAAAAATAAGCCAGAAAATTATATTTCAGGCAGATATGTTCTAAGAGTTCCCACACCAGCCTAGATGAGTGGTCTATGGCAGGCGGTCTCCAGCTTGCCACTACTACCAACAAAATGTACACAGGACCACTGGTAATCTAAGATATCACCTATCTCAGAAAAGTTTATAATTTGGGATGAACACAACTCAGTAGCTTCCTAAGTGAAGCAATTTCATGTCCATGTAGAATATGAATGAATGACTGTAATCCTCAAAACCTAGGTTAGGGATCAGTCTCCCTCAGCCAAATGATCCTCAACTTACTGCTTGTAAGTCTCAGTTGAGAGCTTGTAATGAGCCACGTGTGTGAGTATATGTAGAAGCAGAAGAGTCCTGCCTCACCATACAATAACAAGTCAGCGTAAGTAATTTCACAGGGAAAAGACTGCCTCCTAATCAAATCAGTAATGAAGGAGGTCTTTTGTGGGGAGAAGAAGCAAGACTTTAATCTGAACAGGATTTCACATTGAGTTTGGGTACAAAAGGAAGATAAATATTGAAATATGCATTTGCTGCCATGAAGGATAATTTAAGGCTGCAGAGTTTGCATAAGAAAAGCACAACAGGACAGGTTGAGAAAGGGGTCCTGGGCTAGCTATGTGATGCACAGCAAGAGATGTCATGCAATCCAGCCTTAGGATGACTAATACAAAGTGTGGTTTTCTCTTATCCATCTTTTCTTCCAACACATTCAACTCTTCTGTTTGTTTTGCTTTCGTAGACAAACTCTTCTTTTATGTTTCTTTAGCCTGGCTGTCATAGCAGTTCCTGTTGAATTAACTGCCACTCCAAGAAGACCATGCCAATGGGTGTGATAACATTCTCTCCTGCCCATGATATTACAATACTCCAGGAAAATAAAGGATTATATTTCAGTCACCTGCATGGACCACAATGGGGGTAGGTAATGGAGCAGGCACGTGGAAAAGATGTGTTAGCCAAGAAAACTCTTTGCAATGTAGCAGGACAGTAGGGAGAGCCTCTGTGGTCCCTCAGGAAGGCTGTACTGTGAGTCTTACAGTGCCTGTGACCTTCAGTGGCTCTAGCTTTATTTGGAACAGCATCAAGGTACAAAATGCGGGTTTCGGGTCTCACAGTCTTTTTCAGTTTAAGCCAATTGCTCTTCTTTTTTCCTCCTTTTGAATAATAATGTGGTCTAACCCAGGAATAGTGGATTGTTCATAGGTGTTGTGAGCTCACAGTCAAAGAGGTGGTGACAATGGTTTCTTGACAAGTCAGGGCAGGCAGAGGTCACACAGTTATTGCAGCTCACCACAACTTGTTAAGCTGTAATATCTTGGTTGCTACTGTTCACATGCCCATAATCCAGGGTATATACCAAGAGGGAAAAGAGTATCAGGAAATCTGAATTCTCATCACATCCCACATCTGCTACCAGACCAAAAGCATAAGCCAACAGCAACAAAGCTGCACTATGAAGTGCTAATAACTGCTGCTGAAATATTTTTCCAAGCTAGATACCCAAGGAACAAGTGCCTGAGCAGGGCTGGAGGAGCAAAAGTCAGTGGTGATTTAATGGTGCCACACAAGTTCAGCAAAGCCTTTGCATGGTAGCACCCATTCTGGTGACACTTTCAAGGACCTAGGCCACCATCATGCCAAGAACTGAGCACAGAGCTGGGAGGTTCTATCAGACATGGGGGTGATGGGCAGATATTGCAGTCACCAGGATGTGTGATCACTTCCTCCATCTGGTCAAATCCCATATGTGAAGCCATCAATGGTCACCACAAAGGGTTTGGTTCCCAGCCCTGGGTGTCCAGGTAGCGTGTACCATTGCCTGCTAGTTTTCAAACACATGCTTTAACCTTTTATCCTATACTTGTCATTCCTGGGGGAATTTCCTCAAAGACAACCCCTGGAAACCTCACACCCCCTGCCCCTCACCTTCTGACACTTCTCTGTGTTCAAAACACCATTTGTCAGGCTGATCCTTAGGGTCTCACTCCCTTCTTCTGACTCATGGGTCTTCATCCAGCTGTTGGTTCTTGCCTGACTTTGGCTGTAATCACTATGAAATGGATATATGTCCTTAAGCCTTGTGAGGCACGGGGCAGTCCATGTCCACTATTAGGTCACTTGTTTTCTGTTATGACAACAGAGCTATATGCACAAACACTATAACAATAATCTAGGGAAATGGGCTCTGCAGGAATACCAAAGCCTCCCTGGTTGTAGAGCCAACATCTAACAGTACAGTCAGTCAATGTTTTTATTCAAATCACTTTTCATTCAAATGTTTCCTTCTTAGAAAATGGGAAACTTCTGCAAAAAGCTTGACTATAGCCATATCTCTGGAGCTCAGTGCAGAGGGAGCCAGATGATGCTCCCCAGGGACAGTCATGTTGGGCAAACCACCGATTCCTGCTGTCTTGAAGGTCTGGCCCATATAGCCTCCTACAAAGCCATGCTGGGAGGAGAAGCACTGCCTTGGATATGGGCAGGTCTGGAAGACACAATGTGAGCAATGTGAGCCATCACATAGCTGTCTGTAGCCCAGGCTCTGTATGTCACATCCATTTTCTACAAGACACTGGAACCATAGCAACTGATAGATAAAAAGTGCTTGAGAGCCAGAGATGGATTCACTCTAATAGGAAACCCGCCCAGCTCCAAAGACAAAGAATAAGAAAAAAGATCAGGTAAGAAAGTGAAAAAACAGAGGGTGAAAGGGAGGACAGCAGAGCACAAAGAAATAGCTGTCATCTTACACCAGAAAAATAGAATAGAATGGAATAGACTACTTCAGTTGAAAGGGACCTACAGTGATCATCTAGTCCAACTGCTTCACCAAGTCAGGGCTGACCAAGTTAAAGTACGTTATTAAGGGTGTTGTCCCAATGCCTCTTAAACACTGACAGGTTTGAGGCATCAACCGCCTTTCTATGAATACTGTTCCAGTGTTTGACTACTCCCTCAGTAAAGAAATGCTTCCTAATGTGCAGTCTAAATCTCCCCTGGTGCAGCTTTGAACCATTCCCATGCATCCTATTGCTGGATACCAGGGAGAAGAGATCAGCACCTCCCTCCCCCTTCCAAACCTCAGGAAGCTGTAGAAAACAGTGGGGTCATCCCTCAGCCTCCTTTTGTCCAAACTAGACAAACCAGAAGTCTTCAGCCGCTTCTAACATGACATGCTTTCCAACCCTTTCATCAGCTTTGTTGCCCTCTTCTGGACACATTCAAGGACCTTCACATCCTTCTTAAATTGTGGGGCCCAGAACTGCACACAGTATTCAAGGCGAGGCCACACCACCACTGAATACGGTGGATAATCACCTCTTTCGATGGGCTGGTTCTGGGCTGCTTTTAATGCACCCCAGAATGTGGTTCATCCTCTCAGACGATGACTCACATGGACCCTGCTGTTGACCAGCACCCCCAGATCCCTTTCCACATGGCTGCTCTCCAGCCACTCCACTCCCAATCTATACTTGTGCCTGGTTAGGTGCAGAATACGACATTTTGACTTGTTAGATTTCATCCCAGTAATCATAACCCAGTGCTCCAATCTGTCTAGGTCTCTCTGCAATGCCTCTTGGCCCTCAAGAAAGTCAACAGTACCTCCCAGTTTGATTATTAGCAAACTTGCTCATCTTGCATTCAACTCCTGCATCCAGATCATTGATAAAGATATTGAACAGGACTGTCCCGAGAATCGAACCCTGAGGAACAGCGCTGGTGACCCATCACCAGCCATTCATTACAACCCATTGAGCTCTGCCCTTCAGTTAGTTCTTCTCTCAGTGCACTGTGAACCCACTCATTCCGCAGCTGGACAACTTGTCCAGAAGGGTGCTGTGAGGGATAGTATCAAAAGTCTTCCTAAAATCCAGAAAAATTACACGTACCACCTTCCCTTCATCCACTTATCATAGAAGGATACCAAATTAGTTAAACAGGACTTTCCCCTTTGTGAACCCATGTTGGCTGTGCCTGATGATTACATTATTCTTTAAATAATGCAATAAAACCAGTGCTCCCCATCCTCACTGGACCATGGCCACAACTGCCAGCCATGGCACCACTGTGTTTCCCCTTCTAGACCATCCACGCACCTTGTTACAGACCTAAAAAGGTCTTTTTGGTCAAAATACGCTTTGAGGTGTGGGCTAGGGGCCACACCTGAGGGTGTTGCCCAGACACCTGGAGCAGGAGGCCACAGAATTTATATCTTGGGCAGAAAGACTGAGCACCCTGGAGCGGCTCTGCAGGCCATGGCCTGAGATATCTGGTGATGGGAAAAGAAGTGTGGAATAAACAGACACCACGTCCCCAAGAAAAGTCTTTCTCTGATATAAATTTAGCTGAGAAATAAATGCGGTTTACACTTACGGCTTTTATACCTCGGAGACTGCAGTGTTCTAACACTAACCATGCATTAGCATAAATACTACCTAAAATAAAGGTTTGCGTTATCCCAGCTGCACTCAAACGCCTTGGACAACAAGCCCAGGAGAGCAACTCATCAGCTCCACAGCTCCGAGTACCCCAGGCGAGCATCACAGGCTGGCTCGGATGAGGAAAGAGCAACAAGAAAATCACTTTCCTTCCCCGATGTGGGTCTTCACTTCACTTCAGCCTCCCCAGAGAGCTGGCCCTTTCCCGGCATGATCTCTGCAGCAGCCTGATGACGTGATTGTGTTTGCCTCATACCTGGAGAGGATCCATGTGGTTCACCCACAGTTCCTCTGGGGCCTTGAAGCTTTGATCCTTGTCCTCGTTGCTCATTTTTGTTTTCTCACAAGAGGGAAAATAACAAAGATGACTGAAAAACGCACAAGATAAGGAGTCTGCTCCGTGGTCACCAAGTGCCAAGAATACAGGCTGAGGCATCTAACAGCGCTGGGCGCTGGGAAGGCAAGTGCCAAGCTGTGCCTGGATCTTGCACCAACACCTTCCACGAGCCAACTCTATTCCCTGGAACAGCACACATTTTCCCTCAAAACCAGAAAGACCAACATAATTGTCTTCTCCTTCCCAGAAATGAGCAACAGCACAAAATCACAAACATTTTCTGAGCCGACTCACAGCAGTGAATCAAGGCTTGGTGTTTGCCCAAGGGGAAAATGATGCCCCAAAACAGATAGAAGGCTCTGGAACTGGAAGGGTTTGGTGCAGAGCAAAGGGCTGGGCTAGTCAGCGTAGATCCTTGGTTTTGAGGCTAAAAGTAAAGTATAGCCAGCAGTTTTAATTTGCAGAGCTACTGAGAAGCTATTATCATTAAATTTTCTTCTTTTTTTCCCCTTTATACTCTCCCCTTCTTTTTTTTTTTTTTTTTT